>CAUYQG010220552.1:0-25010 GCA_963574415.1 Tarsius wallacei
TTTTTTTTTTTTGAGTTGGAGTCTCACTCTGTCGCCCAGACTGGAGTGCAGTGGCCGCTCCCGGCCACCGCAGCCTCGACCTGCTGGGCTCCGGCGATCCTTCCGCCTCAGCCTTCCAAGTAGCTGGAATTACAGGCGCGCCCTACCACACCTGGCTAATTTTTTGATTTATTGTAGAGATGAGGTCTCGCTTGCCCAGGCGGGTCTCGAACCCGTGGGCTCAGGCAATCCACTCACCTCAGCCTCCCAAAGGCGCGGGATTATAGGCTGAGCCACCGAGCCCGGCAATAGACTCTTAAAGGAAGAAGGATAACTACTTCAGATTTTACTCCTGGGTGTGAAGCTTCCTGAATGTGAAGATGAAGTAGTTCAGGACTGCCTTGAATCCAACAAGATTCCCATCTTATCGTTCAAGATGGTGGGCTGGTCAGCAGAAGAGATAACTGCTTTCCTGGAGAGCAGGATGTAATAACTACTCCCTTCTGCATCTATATGCTGAAAACTTAAATTTTCTCCATCACAGACTTTCCCAGCCTTCGGGTCTCTCCAGACTCATTTCTACTTGCCTGTATATATCTTCATTTAGATGTCTGATAGGCAGATCAACATGGACTTGGTTCTTGTCACTGTCAAGGTTTCAGCATGGGACAACTGGGGTACTCAAAAGGTGTAACTGAAAGTTTAATGAGGTACAGTTTATCGAGGTGTAGGTAGAATTAAAGGAGCAAATACAGGGTACTAAATCATCCTGAGATTAGCATCACTGGGAGGCTGTTATCCCCTGTAATTCTGTAGGAACAAGCAGAAGGAGCCCAGAGAAAACTTGGAGCCATAAAGCAAGATCCATCTAATTGAAGCAGTAATCCCAGAATGCAGTCACTGGCAGAAATGGACTGAGACAGAGAGGGATCGAAAGGAATAAATTCTCCTACTTGTCTTCTCCAACCTCCTGCTAGTACCCAACATTGCCTTAAGCCAACTGAAAGTCAGATGACAAGGGCACCCTGGCCATAAAGCAAAGCAGAGAAGAGTGGAAAAGGTGTGTGTGTGTTGGGGGGTGGGGGGAGTGGCAGGGGTTAGAGATGGAAATAACTTGTACCATTATCAATCCCCATTCCTGCAAATAAACACATGCACCCCATTATTTCCTCACCCTTCTCCATCTCATCAAAAGGCACTACCGCACATCAAGCTGTTGATGTGAAAAAAACTCAAACATCATTTTTATTTTCTCCTTTTCCCCCCCTAATTTCCCACATTTAAACGATTACAAAGTCCTATTGATTCTCTTCATCTGGACAGCCACAACCCTTATTCAAACCACCCTTATCTCTCCCTTGGACCATGTTAAGAATGCCCAAATGCTTTCCTCATCTTTCGTTCCTCCCCCTCCTCAAACCTACCTGCTTATCTTCTTTAGGAAAAACTTTTTAACCTGGTAGTGACAAGGAGTTTTTGCAGTCCAAACAGCTGTCAATAAAGCAATATCCTACTTCATACCTATCTCCTGGGAACAGGTCACTGTAATGACTGTTTGTTCACAATTCTAAGCCCTGAAGATCCATCTGTGAGCAAAATAAAATCCCTACTCCAGTGGAGTTTACATTTTTGTAGGAGGAAACAGACAATAAACAAATAACTATAAAATGTGCTAGGTATTGAAAATTATATTACAAAGAAAAACAAATCAGGGAGGCAGCTAGAGAGTGACTGAATGGCTATTTTAGTCAGAGGAGTTCTTGCTAATGAGGTGTTTGAGCACAACCCTGAATGAAGTGACAGCTAGTTATGAGCCAAGAGCTCCAAGCAGAGAAAGAGGAAGTGTTAAGGCCCTGATGCAAGAACAGGCTTGGATTTTCTGAGGAAGCGTGAGACGGCATCTGACCAGACAACGTGAGCAAGGGGAAAAGTGAGGGGAGGCTAGGTCACAGAGGAAGTAAGGGGCTAGATCGTGACCATGTAGAGGATTCTAGACCATTAAAAAAAAAACAAAACTTTGAATTTAAACTGAATGTGATGAAAAACCACTAGAGAGTGTGGAGTATTAGTATGGCAGAAGCTGAATTACATTTTTAAGTCAGCACTACTGTTGCTGTATGGATAATTGAGAAGAAGTTGAGAGCTGGACTAAAGATAAGCTCATAAAGAGAGAGACCAGTTAGGAGACTGTGTTTATAATCCACGTGAGCTAACAGGGGTAACAGTGGGGTGGTGTGAATTTAGGATTTAGGGCATGTTTTGACAGTAGAATTTTCAAATTGAATAGATGTGAGGGCTGTAAGAAAAGCAAGTTTAGTAAACTCTGTTTGAAATATGGTCTGAACATTAGATGTCTCACAAATCATCTCTGTCATTTATGAGTCATTTGCCACTTTTTATTCAAGGGAAATACTTTTGTTGGTCAATCTTTTATAATATTTAGAATTGTCTTAAATAGCTTTAAAGCATTTCAATGTAGGTTTTATCTGACTCATTGGGAATGAGAGAGTGATACTTTGATGAAAATAATGACATTAAAATTACATTTTGATAAAAAGACTAAAAGTCATTCAACTGTGGAGGTTCAAAAGTTGCCTGCTGGTCAACTTTTGTGTTTTAGTCAAAGCCCTAAATGATGCCTCATACTGACCCTAATGCCAGCAACTCTTCCTCAGGACCCTTGTTTCTTCCAGTTTTTTTGTTCTGTTGAAGAACAATTTGTCTTCCACCTTGCTTTCTTTTCTAAACTCAAAGCCTAATCAAGAGTGAAGAGTTTTTCTTCACCTCAATTATATAAAATGTTGATTTTGGAGGGAAAAAAACCCCATGTGGAATTAAAAGAATCTTATTAGGGGCCTGAAAATTGTGAGTGACTTGTGATTTTTGGAGTTTTACAATTTATTGATGGTTCCAGAACCCCAGGAAAAGGCTGTCTCTGGTTGGTTATTATGAGATCTGTGTTGTTTAGGAACATAATAGAAGCTAAATAAATTAAGAAAATTCAATAAGTTGAGAGTGGGTAGAAGAAAATATAATCTGGGAAAAGGATGCAAGCTACATAATCTCTGGGAAGAAATTCATCCTCTTGTGTGAGTATCCTCAACTTGGGACAACCTGAGACTTAAAGGATCATTGCTACAAAGAAGGAAGGATTCCATATTTTGATATCTCCAGTCAAGTCATAAAAATAGCCATTCACTCCAGGTTTGCACAGGTAGTTTGATATATTTTGGTAACATTGATATTAGGTGAACTGGATTTTAAATAGTTAAATTTTATATTTTCTATGTAGGATTAAAATACAAAAATTTTCAACCTGGATCATAAAAAGATAAATAAGATGTAAACTATACTGAGATAGCAACTCTCATTAGTAGATTGGCAAAAACAAAGTACATATGACTGCATACTCTGTGGATGAAACTGAGGGGAAACAGCCATTTTTATATATTGCTAGTAGAAACACTAAAATAATACAACCTACAGGAAAAGGAATTTCATAATATTTAGCAAAATCACACACTCATTTTCACTATGATGACTGGCAATCTCACTTAAATTTATCTCAATGATTCATGGGCAAAAACATTTAGAAAAGATACCTGTACAAGGCAATTCATTGCAAGACTAGCCTTGGTAATAACAAAATACTGAGGACAACTGAAATACTCATCAATTAGGGCTAACTGAATAAATTATAATACATCCACACAATGGTGTATGCTGCAATTAAAACAAAGAACAAATATATTTATAGCCTTCTTTCTTAGATAAGTAGAATAGTGACATACCTATTATTCTTGAGGCTTTATTTTATTTTCTTATTCAATAAGACATTCTGAGGATTACTTTAGAGTGGTGTATGTGGGTAGAGGGAGGAGGGGAGAGAGACAGGGGGAGAGAGAGAGAGATTCCTCATTTATATATATTCATATATGCATGTATATATGTATGTATAAGTAAACTTCTATATTTCAAGTAAAAATGAAAACCAGTGTTTTTTGGTAGTTAACATAGACATTTGGACTGGTTGATCTTTGCTTGAGTCAACTGACTTTGAACTCTTGCTTCTCCGTGGTGCCATCCCTTGCCTCCCTGTGACCTTTCCAAAGACTTAATCCTCAGCCCTCTGGTCTTTCTCCTTACGTTCTCTTCCCAGAATTCAACTACTCCCTGTAGGTTCTGACCTCATGGTCCAAGAAATAATTCGCTGGAACAGCATATGATTGGGAGCACACAGAATTTAAAAAGAGGTGTCTCCTTTGCTCTAAAAAAATGTGGAATTAAAAATTAAATAAGCCTACTTTTGCCTTTTTTAAAAAATTAAAAATGAATCAACATAAGCAAAACACACAAGAGATAGGGCAAATGGCCCATCAAGCCAGTAGTAAAAAATCTAAATTACATTTGTAACACTAGACTTGGTTTTCTATATAATCATAAAAAAACCTTAATATAATGAGGTTTAAGACAAAATTCCAATATTCCCAAGCCACTCCAGGTTGCAGCTCCTAGATAAAGTCACCCTAAGAGTCTTTTCTTAAGTCTCTGAGGACAGATGGTTGTGTCACATATAACTGACTCTCTCCCTCCCTCTTTCTACTCTGTTTCAGAGTCACTGAACTTGCAATGGATGACCATCTGCAGAAGTGACCCGACTCCAGATTCTGGGACAATCATCTCCGGAAGTGGAAGTCCCACTTTGAGGAGTCCCGGATGATCATCTCTGGAAGTGCCCCTACTGTAGATTCCTGGATCCTCATCTCCAGATATTCCCATGCTGGCCACTAATTTCAGCTTTAGCTGGAGATGCTCACGTGGTAGTGTTGATCCACCAGTGATGCGTAGGGCTCCATGGCCACTTGTCTTTGGCATTTGTGTTCTCTTCTATAGGACAATAGAAAAATGTTTTTTCCTTCTCAATATACCACTCTTACAGCTGATGTCCCATGGCAGAGTGGCCTGCTTAGTGATAGCTGGTTTTAACACTCACCCAAACCATATGGGTGACTCAGAACTGGGGGAGTTACCAACAGCTTCATAGCTCACACAGGACTGCTCTTCCCTAACCTATGCAAGGTATTCTCCTAAGTTTGACTCATAGAGCCAGAATATTTCATCAGTTTTGGTAAGTTATTGATTTGTCTTAGTATTCCTCTTGCAATCTTTCTTCCCTTGTAGCCTTATCTACCATCGATCTACCTCCCTGCTGTGGGTGGAATTCAAGCTCTCTGAGGTTTATGGATCCCACAGAAACCTGGGGGCATAGCTAGGTCTACCTGTTTAGAGTGTGCAGAGTGGAAAGCTTAGGGAAGAATAAATAGCCTCTTCCTCCATGAAGTTAGGAGAGCAAGCTTCAGCAGCTCCATATAGAGTGGGACTGCAAGAGTGTGTGTGTTGGAGGGAGAGGAAGGGGGAGGAGGAGTCGGAAGAGTGGGGAGAAAGGAACTGTCTCTGTCTTCCCTACCAGAATGTCCAGCCCTCAGCTCTGACCTCAATATGCCTTGATACGCCTGTCATGCCAAAACTTTCATTTATTATAAAAAGTGTTTGCCTGAGCCCACGGGTTCGAGACCTGCCTGGACAACTTGACGAGACCTCATCGCTACAATAAATCAAAAACTAGCCGGGCGTGGTAGCGCGCGCCTGTAGTTCCAGCTACTTGGAAGGCTGAGGCAGAAGGATCGCCGGAGCCCAGCAGCTTGAGGCTGCGGTGGCCGGGAGCGGCCACTGCACTCCAGTCTGGGTGACAGAGTGAGACTCCAACTCAAAAAAAAAAAAATGTTTGGCTAATTGCATGAGGCATATGAGTATTTTAACCTGTGACTCAATGTTCAACTCTTAATAGTACCAAAGCTTCTTTAATCTCTTATAAAAAGTGAGACTGTCTGTTAACCCCCTCCCTACTGTTTCTATTTATTGTTTATCACTCATTCTGCCACCACAACATTGTGAAGCTGTTGTTGTTGTCAGAAGGGCACAAACTTGATAGAAGTTAGTAACATAGCAGAAGACATGTTGAAACATGATTTTTTAAAAGGTTCTATGGGAAACAAAGGCAGTCTTGGTGTAATTCTTGGATTGAAGGCTTGTTAAAAAAAATCCAATTTTTTCCTCTACACTGGGGGCTTTGAAAAGATGAAGCAGTAAGAACTGCAGTCAATTTCATGCTCAATACAAAATATTACGAGCTGAAAAGTTCTGTACCAGAGGCTTCAAAGAAAATAATAAAAAATATATATGTAGCTTATTTTAAAGGCATAAAGCTTTACCTGTTCCATTAGGTAATTTGTAGACTCCAAATAGCTTCATCCATTGCTGTGAAGTCTCTACATTTTTCTGAAGAAAGTTACTTTTCAAACCATAACTGCTGTTCAATAAAAAGAAAAGATGTTGTGGTCATGATATTTGTGTAATATTTCTGCATTATCAACTTTTGATTCAGAAGGGGGGAAAAACCTCTTAGTTTCCCCAAGGAAGGTCTGTACCAATCTATTAAATGAATCTAACATTGCACCTTTTGGAAAGTTTAGAAATTGTTTCACAGAAAAATTGTATTGCTTTTATTTACAGCTTCATAGGTCATCTCCAAAATCTATGAATATGGTACAGTGAAAAATTGAAATACCTTAGTGTTGCTACAGAACACCTTTTGTTTGACTTTTCTTTAGGACTTACAGCATAAAGGTGTTACATTTACACTCATGAAAATATTATATTATATTAAGACATGAAACTATTTAAGAGCTCTCTTCAACTTTGTAAAAGAAATGAGGTTATCCAAAGAATGAAAGCTACCTTTTTACAAACATAAGGGCTTTGTGACAAATTAAGATTACGAAAGCTGGTTCTGTAGTATGGGGGGCGGGGGGAGAGAAAGAAACACCCGACCAGACACTGTCTTTGTTAGTCTGGTTTATTGTTTAGGCATTCTTTGATTGCAAACCCTCAATCCTAAACCAAGTCTTCTGCATTCCAGCTTGTTGCATGATCTCAAGATGGTGGCATAACTAGGACATGGAATCTGCTACCCCTGCTGATAGCCAAAGATAATAAATTAAAAAAGGGAACACTTTCCCTACTCAGGGAAGAGTATCCTCCACTTAAGACTAAATGCATAGCTGTGCTTTCTCCTAGAGTCTTCAGATAGAATTAAAACACCAATTTCATATTATAACAACCTTAAAGATTCAGAGGAAGAAATATCCCTTTCCTTCCCCTAGAATCTAGGCCCCTCACTAGAATTCAACCTGAGGGTAAGAACAGCATATGCCTTTTCCTCATTGCATTTCCAAGGCTCAGCATATGCTAGACACTCACTAAAAGTTGGTTGACTGTCTGTTATTTTTTCTAGTTATCACCCTACTATTGGCAAGTTCTCCATGCTGCTCTTAAAACAGCATGACGAAACTTTCCCCTAAGACATAAAGGAATGTATAATCCAGCCCTTGAAATACCAGGGAAATACGTCTTCTGTTATCTTTTTTTTTCTTTTTAAAAAAAGCCCTATTTAAGGTCTCTATCCAGACTCGGTATCTGACAAAAGGTTTAGAACATGCAGAAAATAATTGGAGTGATATATTTTAAATAAATTCCCTCTTCTGGGATGGTGAGAAATACCCCAGATCAAGATTTAGTCATATTAGTCAGCTCGGGCTATCATAATAAGATACCACAGACTGGTGGCTTGTACAACAGACATTTATTTTCTCACAGTTCTGGAAGCCAGAAGTCCCAAGATCCAAGGTGCCAGCAGATTTGGTTGCTGGTGAGTCCTCTCTTCTTGGCTTGCAGAGGGAGACGTTCTCCCTGTGACCCCTCAAGTTCTTTCCTTGTGTGAGCACAAGAGAGATCTCTGGTGTCTCTTCCTCTTCATTTAAGGAAACCAGTCATACTGGACTGGGGCTTCACTCTTATGACCTCATTTAAAACATAGCCCTTAAAGACCCTTTCTTCAAACACAGCCAACTTATGAATTTGGGGATGGGGGACACAATTCAGTTTATAACATTCTCCCCTTATGTTATGAGATATTAAGGAGAAGAGTAAACATAACTCAGGGACTTTGTATCCTCTTCTGAGGACAGGATTAGTGCATTTTTACTTGTATGTAGAATGTCTGTATAATGTGGCAGAAGTATGACCTTGTAATTGACCTTATTTGGGGGTTATATATGGTTTCAGGAGCTGTGTACTGTGCCAAGTTGACAAGGTGTGAACTTATGATGATTAATTTTATGTGTTAACTCGACTCAGTCATGAGGTAGGTACCCAGATATTTGGTCAAACATCTTCCTGGGTATTTTTGTGAGGGTGTTTCTTGATGGGATTAATATTTGCATTGGTAGACTGAGTAAAGCAAATGGACCTCCATAATGTGGCTGGCCTTCATCCCATCAGTTGAAGCCCTAAGTTGAAAAAAAGGCTCACCTTTCTCCAAGTAAGAAGGATTTCTCCTTCCTGGCTTTTCCTGGTTTTACAGCAGCCTTCCAGTCTTTAGACAGATACTGGGATGTAGGCTCTGCAGATCTTGCGGAATCCTATAACTCTCTTTCTCTGTAGAACTCGGGTTAATACAGGCATGCATTTCAAAGGCCAGCTTCTCCCATATGTCACTTAATCATGTGTACTGTAAATGGATCCTTTTTAGTTGTGTTTATATTTTATTATTGCAAAATTTAGGAATCAGAAGATATCAATCATAGTTCCCATGGTTTTCTGGCTCTTAATGTGAGTCAGAAATTTGAGTGATTGCAAAATATTTAAGTGACTACAAAAATATTTCCTAAATTCTCTAACAGACTAGCTGCATGACCTAGGGTGAATCACTTATGTGTTCTGAAATCTAGTTCCTCATTTATAAAATGGGGATTAAAATATATCCGCTTTCTATGTCACATGTCACTTTTGAATCTCATGAGATGACATATGTAAAAGTTCCTCTGAAGACAGAAAGCACCATCATATGATTGAGTTTATTGCTAATGATGTATAATATACACATTTTTTTTTACCGTGGGTTTATCTTGAATTAAAAGTGCCTAAACCTTAGCAAACATATCTTCTGATGACATATTCCTTTGGTTAAATCAGCGATGGCAACTAAGTAGCACACATGTTGCTACTTTTCCTTCCCCCTGCCGTGGCAGGCTCCTATAATCCACCAAGAAGACACTTTCTTACCGAAGTTTTCAGAATCCTAATGTCTGGTGTTCTTAGCAGCCACAACCAGTGGACTCCAGTAGGCTTAAAAGTTGATGCCTTGTTGCTGTCTCCAAGTTAGTTACTAACTTGGCAATTCTGTGGCCAGCCTGTTCTATCAAAGAAAGTCTAGATAACTGTTAATTTATATAATGCAACATGGGTGTGTGGATGAGGTGTAGAATATATGTCTAATCTTAATTGTCACCATTAGCAATAGGAGTTATAACTTCTTCATCAACTTTGCTAGGGTATTTCCAGCACATCCTTCAGCATTTTAGCCTTGATGGTCAGAAAGACCTTTCTGCTCTTCTTAGCAAATTTTCTTACAAATTCTTCACTTTGTGGGAGTTGCCTTTGCAGAAAATAGTGGCTTGAAAAGGAACAAGAAATCAGACAGACAGTGTGCCAAGAGAATAAAATAAGGCTAAATTATCTACCTTCTGCACCACCCCCTTCTTGCCTGCCTCCTACCACTATGGGCGCAATTGGTCCTTCTGGTAATGGCTGAAAAAAAATTCCCGTTCAAATTACATAGAAGAAACCAGAGTTCTCTGATTAAAGTAAGCAGAAGGTTTTATGTTTCCTTTTGTCACTGAGTCATAAAAAAAGAAACAAAACAAAACACATTCAGCTAAATCGAAATCTAACCAATCACATAGCTTTATTAAACATAGCATCAACAGAAAGAAAATATGTAGTCTTTGCCCAGAAAGGATAGATGCCAAGAACAGAGTAATTTTCTGGCTTTGTCTTTGATATCTATAAATTTTATTCTTTGTGCAAATCACTACGTTCTGAATAACTGTTGATATTAAACATTGAGGGAAACTTACAAATGGACAGTGAAATCCATTAGGGATTACCAGATGTTAACTAGCCACACTCCATGAGGACCCTACTCACATCTGTTTTTGACCTTCAGAGTTCACAAATACTTTCTTTTCTCTTCTATTATTCTATCTCCTTATTTTTCTGGCCAAGTGTATATTGGACGCAAAACTTGTTTAGACCAAAACTTGGCATGTGAACTCTTGATTTGGCTGCAGTTGGGTTACCACCAATTTGCAAAATAAAGTATGAATAATAATCCAAGCTGTAAGAGTGCAAAGTAAAATAAATCTTTACTTTACCATCTTATCGGGGAATATAAATCAATTTGGCATGTAAGTCAACCTTAATTTCTGTGTAAAAGTTCCAGATGTCGTTATGATTCTATTTTATAAATATAACCAACATGTTAGATATAATGAGAACTGAGGACCCCATAGATCTCATGAATGGCTCTTTCCTCATAAACACAATCTAAGCCTAGGGCCGTGGAATTCGGCTGAGTTTACTTGACAACTTTGCCTCTATACAGGTTCTCCTCATCTCTTTGTTCCTATCCCTTACTTAATTTCAACTTCCTTCTCCTCTCCTTATTTTTGGCCATATTTAAGCCTCCTCCTAACCTACATATATTAGGTAGCTCTTTAGGGATCAATCAGGGCCAAAAAGGTAATTATCTTTAGAACATATATCTGCATATATATTGGGAAGTTGACCTCCATCATTTATTGTTTCTCGGAGCAGACTCAGATATTAGGCTTGCTGATATTGCAGACCTCATACCACAAAAAAAGCCCTTATCCATACCAGACCCCCAGTGATGCTCTGTCCACCGGCACTAGGGTGCCATTAGCCCTCTGTCCACTGTGTGCATGGCTTGCAAAGACTGGCAAGACCACCTAAGATCCTCAGCCACAGTCAAAGTTGTTATGTACTTCCTATGATACAGACACATTCCCTTCTTTAGTGCCTCAGCAGCCTGTCAGGATAGAACTCTCACGAATGAGAAAAGGGGCGTTAGAGAGGTTAAGTACTTTGCTGTAGGAACACAGTCCTGTCAGCCTGATACCAAAGCTCCACCTTGTGCTCTATTCTCTTTGCCATGTTAGGGAGGGGCTATTCCAACCTTTCCTCCAATTTTGCAATTCGTGGACACCAAAGACACTCCCAGCCTGTCTTCTTTCCTTGGCATGTGTTTATCTGTTACTGCTTTGCAATTCTGCAACACCACCATCTGCACCTCCAGCATCCCAGGATGTATCCTCATGGCACCCAGCAAAGCCTCTACCACTTTATAAGTATCATCTTATTTTGAAGTCAATGCCATGTGGTTTTAATATCCTCTAACTCTTTTTTTTTTTTTTTGAGTTGGAGTCTCACTCTGTCGCCCAGGCTGGAATGCAGTGGCACACTCACAGCCACCCCAGCGTCAACTAGCTGGCATCTGGTGATCCTTCTGCCTCAGCCTTCCAAGTAGCCAGAACTGCAGGTGCACGCTACCACACCCGGCTAATTTTTGATTTATTGTAGAGACGAGGTCTTGCCAAGTTGCCCAGGCTGGTCTCTAACCCACAGGCTCCCAAAGTGCTGGGATTGCAGGCTGAGCCACTGAGGCAGCCGGCATTCTTTTTATTTCATTATTTTAGAGATGCAGTCTCTATATTGTCCAGGCTGGTCTTGAATTCCCGGCCTCTAGTGATCCTCTTGATTTGACCTCCCAAAGTGCTGGGTTTATAAGCGCGAGCCACCTTGCTTGGTTTGGGTTTGGTTTTTTAAATTTTGAGGATAACCAGGTCTGTAAGGCTCAGAGAGGCGAAGTGACCTGTCTAAGGCCACACAGCTGTGTGGGCCAGGAATTCTCTCTGACCAACCTCATTTGAGTGGGGAGGAGAGTGCATTTGGGGAATGCCTGGAGGGTCAGTCAGGACGAGTGGGGCCAGGGTTTTGGGCCTGACTTGGATGAACCCACGACAGCCTGAGAGGATTCACCGGGAAATTTTGCATTTGTCATCAGTGAGCCTTTTTCAGAAACAGGCCGGGAAGAGGCAGTCTGGGGACAGTCATGGTGAAGATACAAAAAGTGGTAGGGAGACTGGTTGGCGACTCCCAGGCTCTTATCTTTTCCCTGCCCTGGCTCTTCCTTTGCAAAGTTCCAGTGGTTGGAGCTGAATGAGGCACAGAGAGGCCAAGTCACTTCCCCAAGGCCCCACATAGCTGGCAGCGCTTGGATTCAGATTTAGCAGTCTAGCCCCAGCACCCACACGTTGAACAACAGTGCTGTGTTGACGTCAGCCCATGCCAGGCAATGCCCTTTGTGATGGAGAAATACCAGGTGGCAATCACAGCCCTGGAGGAAGCAGTTGGCCTGTTGGCAGTGAAGGGCTTTGGCCCTTCACTCAGAGACAGGGGCACGCCGCACTGACTGGCGTGCCTTTGAGCACGTCATGACTGTGTGGGTCGAGCCTCACCCATAAAATGGGTAGGAAAGACCATCCCAGCCTCCTGGGGTTCTTCCGGGATTTGTAAAGTAGCTTCCCAGTAAGTGATAGCTATGAATCACCGCATAAGCCCGGTTGGGAAAGGAAGTAGAGACTGATGTCCCTGGCCACCCCTCCCCGTACGCTTTCACAGACGGCTGGTGTCCCTTCTGCTTAGGTTGTCCATCCACCCGTCATTCTGTACTTGCTAGGCCTGGTGACCTTAGTGTCTTTGTCCACCCAACGAGGAACCTCAGAACCCACCTCCCTGTAGGACTGGGTGGGAGTTATCAAGCAGTGCCCTCCAGATGCCCAGTGTGCCACAAAAGGTGGCTGTTAGTACTGCTCCTTGTTTCTGGCTGCCCTCCCATGGGGGCAGTTTCCTGGTAGCCCAGAAGTCTAAGCTGCTCCATAACTGTTTGTTGACCACGGGTCCCATTGTTTTTTCCTCTCTGAAGTCTGAAGTCAGGGCCGCCAGGTGAAACCTGAGGAGTCATTTTCCTTCTGAATGAGTACACCGCCTCTGTGGGTGGTGCATGCACGCATGCACAGTTAGGGCTGCCTGGAAGTTCTTGACGCCAGGACTTCTCAACCTTGGCGCCGTTGATGTTCAGGCCTGGTTGTTCTTGGCTGTCTTGTACGGTGTCTTGCGGCATCCCTGGTCTCTACCCACCCATGCCAGTGGCAACTCCTCTCTTTGTGACAACCAGAATGTTCCCAGACATTGCCAACTGTCCCCTGAGGGACCTGAATGAGAACCGCTGCTTTACATTGTTGTAAATACCAGAACCCCTTAAAAGCAGCACCTGATCGAAGCTGGAGGCACGTATCGGGCTCCTACTATATGCTGGGCCTGAGGATACAGGCATGTCCCTGGTTGCCACAGTATCTGGCATACAGTGAGTGCTCTATAAAGGTTATCATCATCCATTTCCCCCACAGCAGCTTAAAATGATCGTAAATAGTTAAATATGTAAACACGATCACAAAGAATTCTGGAGTTCAGTGTTTTCTTATTCTTGAGCTGGAGTCTCACTCTCACCCTGGCAGGAGTGCAATGGCATGCTCATGGCCATCGCAGCCTCAACCTGTTGGGCTCAGGTGATCCTTCCGCCTCAGCCTTCCAAGTAGCTGGAACTGCAGGCGTGGGCCACTCCACCCGGCTAGTTTTTTAATTTATTGTAGAGACGAGGTCTCATCACGTTGCCCAGGCTGGTTTCGAATCCCTGGGTTCAGGCAATCCTCTCGCCTCAGCCTCCCAAAGTGTTGGGATGTACAGGCATGAGCCCCAGCGCCCGGCTGTCTTTGGCTTCTCCAAGGCCTGCTCCCGTGGCTACCCTTGTCCACCCTTCTGTGCGCTGCTGAGCCTGGAGGCCGCAGGACACATCCTTAGAGTCACTCCCCAGACACTCGAGTGGTGCAATGCATCTGTTTGGCCAGGCTCATTTGGGCGACACGTGGGGTCTCCAGTCTTCCCCAGTGAACCTGACGAGGCGACAGTGGAAGGCCTGGTCCTCTTCCCTGGCGTGTCACTAGGTGACTTTGAGGGAGGCTGGCCTGCCCCACTGCCCTGTTCTTCTCTCAACCCGCCGGCACCAAGTCGTCTTTTTGCTCCCGAACGGGCCCTCCGATGCTGCAATTCCCCGCCGCAGCCTGCAAGCCAGCAGCCCTTGAGCTTTCCAGAACCCGAGCCAGGCCGGGGCTGGGGCGCGTGCATGGCCCGCCCCGGCGCTTCCTCCCAGCCTGGACGAATAATGCGGTCGCGTCTCAGCCACCGGCCCTGGCGCGAGAGACAGGGGCAGCCAGTTCCCCCGCCTTTTCCTTGGGGTGGTCTGGCCGGTTTTGCCCATGGTGGGGGCACTGGGTGGGGGACAGCGCTTCCTGGGGGAGCCGGGCCCTGCCCCTGTGCAGTCTGAAAGAGCTCGGCATTCTTGAACCAGGAAATTCTGCTGCGATGTTGTGGTTCCCTCCAGAGGGCCCCATCCCAGCAGAGCCCGAGAAAGGGCCGCCTAACCATCCCTCTCGGTGTTGAGGGCTAAACACGGAATTCATTTGTAAATCAGCCTCTTTCCCCTAGATTGAAGCAATTTCTGCCCTGCCAGGCGAGTTTGGAAGTTCGCCTTTTACATATGAATGTGCTCTTTAATCACCACTTCTGCGTTATTGAGAGGGGGTGGAGGAGGCCTCCAGTCTAGTGGGAAGGATTACACCTCGAGCATAAAAGATGGGTTTTCTCATCTCCACGAGAGGCGCAAAAGAGAATCTGAAACAATTACTAAAAAATTAAAAACACCTTCAGCGTGCACACTGGCCAGCCCTCCCCCAGCTCCCCTCTGACACTGGCACTTGGCTCCGCAGAGCAACCGCGACTCCTCGTGGGTGTTCACAACCCGATGAAATAAATACATGGCTCTTCCGTGCCGTGCACTGAAGACTGTGGGGCCAGCCCGGCCCCTGTCAAGGGTGATAAATCAGAGCCGAGAGCCTGGCGACATGGAGGCACGCCGCGGAGCCTCAGACTGCCTGATGGCAAAGAGGCGACAGTGTCCTTGCCCCGCCGGGCGGCCTCCCGTGCACAGGCCCAGGGCTGGCCTGGTGAGCGGTGACTGTTAGCCTGTCCTCTCTGCTTCTTCCTCCTCCCCCTGGGAGAGGCCGCTGAGGATCCGGAAGCTGGAATGTCAGCCGTGTGTGAGCCTCTGTTCTCTTTAGGAAAAGAGAGGCCGGTCCCTCTGAGCAGCCGCGCCTTCTCCATGGCAGGTGAGTGCCCCCTCCTCGCAGTGCCCGTGCCTGGCCGGCCCTGCCGCCGGGGTACGTGGGATTCCTGGTGACACAACATTTCCCCCATGTTGAGAGTGACCCTTTCATGCCCCGGCCTTGTCTCCACCCCAGCCCTCCTTTTCCTGGTTCTGGATGTGAGACGTTTCCATTCACATGTGGGGGTCCTTTAGAAGCACAGCCTTGCCCAGGACAGCTCCCTCTGACCAAGGCAACCTCCCCAGAGGAGGGGGGCCCAGTCCCCTAGCTCTGGCAGGCCCTCATCAGCCAGGGTGCAGCCCAGTCCTCCAGGTTCTGTGGGTCTAAGGGGGATGTTCAGTGTTCAGGCAAATGACTGGCTTGCGAGCGAGCTGTTTTCACTTCCTGTTCCTCGTGCCTTAGGCCTTCTCTGCTGCAAGGAAGGTGCTGCCCCCTCCCTACCCCCATCTCTGCACCCATTTCTTCTTTCTGCTGTCTTGTCAGGAGGAAATTCCGGCCTTTTGTGTTTTTATGATGTAATTACTGGCTGGGGAGGGCCTGAGCCTGCCTGGGTACCTGCTTGGCATTTTTGCAAAAGGCTTTGAAATGATTACCCGAGCTGCTGCTGGGGGGAGCAGCCTTGTGTGGTCGGTTTGAAGCGGGTCGTGGAGGGGCCTGGTGATGGTGGGGGAGGGCTGGCTGCTTCTGACCGGCCTTTGCAGTTCCTGAAGGAAGCCTGGCGTCTTTACAGTCTGATGGAAATGTGGGAATCCCGTCCCGGGCTGTGTCTGGGCTCCCTGTTATACGGGCTGGCGTTTTCTGTAACTTTGAACTTGTGGAATTGACGTGACATGCTCTGAGAACGCAAGCGTTTCTTTTGGAGTGGAGCGGTGGTAGGAGGAGAGGCGGAAGCGGAGGGAGAGAAGGAAGAGAAGGAGGAGGGATGACTGTTGGTTAAAAAAAAAGTTGCCCTGGGTTAGGTGCCGAGTTTCAGGCTCAAATCTTCGCGTGAATGAACTCATTGAATCCTTCAATAATTCCATGGAGTGCTGTTATCTCCATCTTAAAGAGGAACGGAGGCCCAGAGAGGTTAGGTAGCTTTTTATTTTTTTATTTTTGAGTCGGAGTCTCATTCCGTCGCCCAGGCTGGAGTGGAGTGGCACACTCCTGGCCACGCCAGCGTCGACCTGCTGGGCTTGGGTGATCCTTCTGCCACAGCCTTCCAAGTAGCTGGAACTACAGACGTGCGCTACCACGCCCGGCTGATTTTTGGATTTATTGTAGGGATGAGGTCTCACCATGTTGCCCAGGCTGGTCTCGAACCCGTGGGCTCCCAGTGTACTAGGATTACAGGCGTGAGCCACTGTGCCTGGCCTTAAGTAGCTTTTGGAAGGCCACCCTGCGTTGCGAACAGCAGAGCTGGGTTCCACATGCGGCCTCTGTCGCTTGCAACACCGTCCATCAGAGCGTGCTCCCCGACTTCTGTGTAGGGTGACCTGCCACGCCTGCCTTCTCACTCAGGTCCAGCAGGCTTGCTGTCGACATCATTAAGGAAATTTAACACCCACAAAAACACATGAAGCGCCTGGCTTCTCAGCTGCAGTCCTTTCCCTAGAGGGAGGAGACCATTCCCTGTAATGGTGTGTCATTTCCTTGTCCCCGGAGAAAGGCAAGCTGTGACTCAGGCGCCGGATGTGGGTGGGATGGGGGTGGGGGACACCTGGTGTGGCCCGGCCAGGAGGCCTGGATGGCAATTGGAAGGGGGGAAGGGAGATGGCTGTGGAGGCCCCCCCAGCCTGTCTGTTGCCCAGGGTAGGTTCTGGTGCCATCCTTTGAAGATTGGGAGGGGAGTGTGTTTCCTGGGACCTGCCTTTGAGAGAGGGTGCCATCGTGAGTGACCCGTGTGACTGTCCACCTCCTCCAAGTTCCTGGAACTCTTTGTTGGACCATCCCACCCCCATGTCTCTGTCTGCAGTTGAGGGGGAAAAAAAAGGCAAAATGAGAGCACCCTCTTCAACCAAAGGTCCTAAACCAGGACATCCCCTTGCTGCAGAGCTGAGGCCCCAGGCCCTTCCTGGAGCAAAGCTGTGTGGTGCAGTGGCTGGCAGCCTGGCCTGCTGGTCTGGCCGTGTGACCTCAGGCCAGGGAACCATACAGGACAAACATTTCGAACAGTGCCTAGTCCCTTGCATGTAATAAAAGAAACTCTTAGCTGCTAATAACGGCGGCTCAGGACGGCCAAGAGCCTGGGTTATCTTGAAGCAAGTCACCCCTTGAGTCAGAGGACACCTGGGAAGCACTGAGTGGGTCATTTCTGGTGGTTCACAAGACACAGGTGTGGGAAGGATCTCATCACATGCCTGGCTCTTAACACCCAGGAGATCTTCCCATATTATTAAGATTTCAGTGAAATGTCACCAGAAGGGAGGAATTCTGCTGCTTTCTGCTTCCTGCCAAGCTGTTATCCCTGAGTCATTGCTCTGTCCCCTTCCACAAGGCTGCACTCCTCCCCTGCCTGGCTTAACTTCTTCGGGGCCACACTTGTCTTTGGGGGGTTGCCGCCGAGCTAACCTGGTAGAACCACAGGTCTTATTTCTGCAGAGAAGGCAGCAGAACCCTCTTTAAGGTCAAGGGTGAACCATTTCTCAGTGATTCAGTCTACGGTGGTGGTTTGTCATTGCTCCAAGTTTATAGACGAAATGCGCTTAGCAATTCATCCTCATCAGAATTAAATGATTAAAGAGAAGGAAAAAGATTGACTCAGCTTTCTGGAAAAGGCCCTTGTGTCAGCTTGGTTGCCACAGCCGAGGCAGCTACGCCCACCTGTCCATCCTCGCCAGAAACCTCACCCTCGCAGGAGTGGGGGCATTTAAGTCATCACGCTGTCCTGCTGTCTCCTATCTCTGAAGGACACTGAATCCAGCCAGCATTTCCCAATTTCTCTCCCTAAGAGCCTTCATTGAAAGCCCCTGCTGTTGATGGATGTGCCTGTTGTTTGCAACCTATTAAATTTCTACCCCTTGGATACAGCACTGAACTCTTATTAACTCCAGGGGGAATTGGTGTGTTTGTAACAGCGAACAGGATTGGGGTTTTTAATGTTTTGCTGAGACGAGGATGTTTGGAACCCCCTTAGGTGTCTGCAGCCCTGGGCTAGACTCTCCACTTCCCTGGCAGGATCTCAGTTTCCATCTTTTGTAAAAGTCTTGGTAGGTTTGGGCAAAACTCTCTTGCCAGCTCTGAATTGCTTACCGGTGTCTTGTTTTTTTATTTTTATTTTTATTTTGAATTAGAGTCTCACTCTGTCACCCAGACTGGAGTGCAGTGGCACGCTCCCGGCCACCGCTACCTCGACCTGCTGGGCTCCAGCGATCCTTCTGCTTCAGCCTTCTGAGTAGCCAGAATTACAGGCGTGCGCTACCACGCCCGGTTAATTTTTTTGATTTATTGTAGAGATGAGGTCTCACTAAGTTGCCCGGGCGGGTCTCGAACCCACGGGCTCAGGCAATCCACTCACCTCGGCCTCCCAAAGCGCTGGGATTACAGGCTGAGCCACCAAGCACCAGTGTCTTATTTTAATTAATTATTTTATTTTATTGTAGAGGTGAGGTCTTGCCAAGTTGCCCAGGCTGGTTTCCAACCCCTGGGCTCAGACAATCCTCTCATCTTCACCTCCCAAAGTGCTGGGATTACAGGTGTGAGCCACCATGCCTCAGTGTTTTAATTTCTAGTATTTTTTTTTCTTTTCCATTAAAGTCAAGAATTTTAAATTTCAAGATGGACTTCAGGGCCCTCTGACTCTGATTTTTTTTTTTTTTTTTTTGAGTCAGGGTCTCCCTCTGTCGCCCAGGCTGGAGTGCAGTGGCACCCTCATGGTCATAGCCACCCTGACCTGCTGGGCTCAGGTGATCCTTCTGCCTCAGCCTTCCAAGTAGCTGGAACCACAGGTGTGTACCACCACACTGCTAATTTTTTTGATCCATCGTAGAGATGAGGTCTTGCCAAGGGCCTGGGGTCTGAGTTCTCAAGACTAGAGAATCCTGTTCCACACTGGTGCACCAACTCTTCGGATTCCCCACCACCATCTGAGAGGTGGATTCCAGAGCAAAGCAAGAAGCTGAAGAATGAAGATAAACAGGAAACAACCCCAGAGAAGTCTCTCTATTTCTCAGGGCCTCAGGCCTCATCCATAAAATGGGAAGAGGGAGAGAAAGAGATCAGACCAGAGGTTCTTGCCTAGAGACTCTGCCGGTGCTCCAGTGACCCATGGCCCATAGACCACCATTCTGTACATGAATGCAGGTGCTTGGGATGTGGGGTCACAGCCTACCTCACCTTCACAGTGTCCTCCACTCTAATGATTAAAAACATCAAAGGCCAGGCCTAGTGGCTCACACCTGTGATTCCAGCCTTATGGGAGGTGGAGGCAAAGGGACTGCTTGAGCCCAGGAGTTTGAGATCAGCCTAAAAAACCTAGGGAGATCCTATCTGAGGAAGGAAGGAAGGAAGGAAGGAAGGAAGGCAGGCAGGAAGGAAACCCTTACAAAACATTAGCCAGGCTGAGGCAGGAGGATTGCTTGAGCCTAGAAGTTTGAGGTTACTGTGAGCTATGATCTTGCCGCTGGGCTCCAACCTGGATGACAGAGCAAGATCCTGTCTCTATTAAAAAGAAAAAACCAAAAAACCTACTCACAAACTAAATACACAAAACCAACACCTTTGCCTGATTGCTTTCATTTGCGCCCCCAAAATACCTTTATGGAACCTCTCTACTGTGAAACTTGAGCAACTTTATTGGGGTTTACCAGGTCCGTATACAACAGACCCCAAAATCCTTCCTGAAGTCCACAAGCTCATGGGATCTACCCCCAACTTGACTCATCTAGTAAGAAATTTTTTTTTTTTGAGTTGGAGTCTCACTCTGTCACCCAGACTGGAGTGCAGTGGCATGCTCCTGGCCACCACATCCTTGACCTGCTGGGCCCTGGTGATCCTTCTGTCTCAGCCTTCCAAGTAGCCGGAACTCCAGGCATGTGCTACCACGTCCGGCTAATTTTTGATTTATTGTAGAGATGAGGTTTCGCCAAGTTGCCCGGATGGGTCTAGAACCTGCAGGCTCAGGCCATCCACTTGCCTCGGCCTCCCAAAGTGCTGGGATTACAGGCTGAGCCACCAAGCCCAGCCGGCGATACGTTTTTTATCTGGAGTCAGGCCTCTCAGTTGCTGACTGGCTTTAGGTTGCACCTGCTACTTTTTTTGGTGACACTTACTTAACCTTGTAAATACTTCATTTAAAATTTTCCTAATTTCAATAACATTTTCCAGACACATGATAAATACACACAAGGGTAGTATATGTTAAAAAATAATCCATCTCACCAAGTGCAGTGACATACCTGTCACTTTGGGAGGCAGAGATGAGAGAATTGCCTGAGCCCTGGGGTTCAAGAATAGCCTGGGCAACTTGATAAGACCTCGTCTCTACAATAAATAAAAAAAGTAGCCGGGCGTGGTGGCACGCGCCTGTAGTTCCAGCTACTTGGAAGGCTGGGGCGGAAGGATCGCCTGAGCCCAATAAGTCGAGGCCGCGATGGTTGTGAGCGTGCCACTGCACTCCAGCCTGGGCAGCAGATGGAGACTCTGACTCAAAAACAAAACAAAGCAAAAACAACAACAACAAAAAAAACCAAGCCAGGTGCGGTGACTCACACCTATAATCCTAGCACTTTGGGAGGCCAAGGTGAGAGGACTGCCTGAGTCCACGGGTTCTAGACCAGTCTGGGCAACTTGGCGAGGCCTCCTCTCTACAATAAATCAAGAAAAATTAGCCGGCATGGTGGCACACGCCTGTAGTTCCAGTTGCTTGAAAGGCTGAGGCGGAAGGATCGCCTGAGCCCAGCAGGTCGAGGCTGCAGTGGTTGTGAGCGTGTCATTGCACGCCAGCCTGGATGACAGAGTGAGACCCCGACTCAAAAAGAAAAAAAAAAATTCCCACCCCCCCAGACTTCCCCTCCTGAGGCAACCACCATCCCCAGGTAGAACTGTGGTCGCACTTTTGTGTTCAACCAGGAATATTCTAGATCTGTGCAAATGCTGATGTGTATACTGCAGCTTTTTTGGGAGGTGTGTCGGTTCATTAAAGGTGTGACACACGTTGCTTTTTTAGCCTGAAGCAGAAGCTTGGAGCTCGTCAGGGCTGCAGAATATTCTGTGGAATGACGATAATACATTATTTGGCCAGTCCTCTGTTTGTAGGTGCTTTTTTTCACTCTTAGGCAGAGCACACAGTACAAACTGAATCATCTTGCCCGCGCTCCGCTTCCCTGCCAATGATCTATAGAATGTTTTTTTTAAAAATTTGAGTCAAGGTCTCTATCACTCAGAGACTGGAGTGCAGTGGTATTATAGGCACGTACCATCACACCCGGCTAATTGTTTTGATTTTTTGGGGGGGGTAGAGACAAGGTCTCTGTATTGCCTAGGCTGGTTTTGAACTCCTAGGCTAGGGTCAAGCGATCCTCCCGCCTCGGTCTCCCAATGTGCAGGGATTACAGGCACAAGCCACCTCGCCTGACCTATAGCATGTTCTTAGTGGCAGCAGAATACTCTGTGGTATGAGTGTAATTAATGTATTATTTGACAGTCCTCTGTTTGTAGATATCTGTTGTTTCCGGTCTTAGGTAGAGCTCACAGTGTGAGGTGAATTATCGCCTCGCCCATGCTTGGCTTCCCTGTGACTGTGTTTCTAGGAGACTGCTGGGTCAAAGGCCATTTGGAGCAAGTGAGAGTCTTCACCCTTGTTGGTGGGTCGGATGAGGGCCCCTCTGGGAATGAGAGGTTTCTCTGGGGGAACGTGCCCGTACCAGGTACACCTTTTTTGTGAATTTCTCATCAACTAGCTGCTGTGTACACCTCCGGGCCAACTCTTGGGGCTCCCGGGCCTCCCTTGGGCTGATCCGGGATGATCCCTAACTGTGGGGTCTGTTCACCCTCCAGGTGCCTGTGAAAGCATTTAAATTCCATGCAGGAGCAGGTCTCCAAGCAGCACCTTGAATGTTTGTTCAGGATTTTCCTGAAGGCTGTCAGGGTGCCAGAGGGTTCTCTCCTGGGCGCCGGGTTTTGGGACCCCGTCGTCCTCCTCCTTTGTGAGCCTTCTGGAAGATGCTCTCCCTTCTCACTGAAAGGAAACCATCAGGAGGCCTCTGTTGTGCCACACTGGACGTGTTAACCCTCGTCAGCAGCTCTTCTATGGACGGAGAGACAGATGCTCTGCTGCAGCCTGCATGCTGGGACTTGCCTGCGGGGTAGCGCTGGGTCAGGAATGTCTTTGAGGATAGTCGTCTTCCCAGATTTCACACCCCATTCCGTCCTCCATGCTCGTGGCGGAGTTCTCTCCTGCCTAGCGTCTGGAGTCTTCCTTCCTCAGGACGAGGCGTGCCACGCCGCCGTGCCCTCACGTCGTCCCTAAGCAAATGGGACCACCCTCGGGCATGGACCGGAGTGAAGTCCCTACAGGTGAAGAGTGGATGGAAGGTGGTGGAAGTGTCCATGTGTCTAAATGAGATTCTAGGAGATGCAGGCCTGGGGTGAGTGGGCAAGAGCGGGGCTGGCATTTTCCAGGTGCCAGTCAGCAAGAATGCAATTTAATCCATCTTTCTGGAGGAGGCCTCTGTTGGGGGCCTACCAGGGAAGGGCCTTGAGAACTTTCTGGTGGGCAGGGTGTGTTCCTTTTAGAACAGTTACAATTTGTTAGCCTGGTAAACATGAATAAATAATGTTTTCTTTCACAGTGAAGAATGTGTGTCTTTGTTTCCTTGAAGTGTGGGGCCTTCTTGGTCTGTGTTTTAAGGTTTTTTGTTTTGGTACCTGTGTGACGACAACTCGGCCATGGCCTTGTCTACAGGGACACAGTAGAGAAGCATGGTGATTGTGGCAAAATGGAGGGCACATTTCCGTCTTAACGTGGTGGCTGTTTTTCAGCTGTATCTACTACCATGAGGCCTGCAGGTCTTGATTCTTTATTTATTTATTTATTTATTTATATTTTTATTTTTTGAGTTGGAGTCTCACTCTGTCGCCCAGACTGGAGTGCAGTGGCCGCTCCCGGCCACCGCAGCCTCGACCTGCTGGGCCCCGGCGATCCTTCCGCCTCAGCCTTCCAAGTAGCTGGAACTACAGGCGCGCGCTATCACGCCCGGCTAATTTTTGATTTATTGTAGAGATGAGGTCTCGCCAAGTTGCCCTGGCGGGTCACGAACCCGCGGGCTCAGGCAATCCACTCACCTCAGCCTCCCAAAGGCACGGGGTTACAGGCTGAACCACCGAGCCCGGCTTTTTTTTTTTTTAAATAATATTTATTCTTGGGCAACCCCCTTGGGTCCCTTCCTACTGTTGGAACTTTTCTATTCTCTCAATAAATCCTGCTTTATCACCATAATAATAATAATAATAATAATAGCAATTATTATTCTTTTTGGTTTTATAGCAACAGATCCTCTCTCTGGTCTCAAACTCCTGGGCTCAAGCAGTCCTCTTCCTTGGCCTCCCAGGGTGCTGAGATTACAGGTGTTTGCCTCAGTGCCTGACCCTGATCTAATTTTTTAAGAGAAGCCAGAAATCTAGGTTATTATGTGAAGTTTCCCGATTTTTGTATTTTGGCAACAAATTAAGATCGTACAAAAAGGTTATGTAGGTTGAAGAGAGACCGTCTGACCTCTGAGACAGACAGCGAAGAGGGGAGCACGTTTATTCTAGGAGGAGAACACTAACATGGTGTGGGGAGTTAGGGGAGAAAATGCACGCTGTCCCTCACGCCCCTCCCAGCCTCCCGACTGCTTTCAAACGTGTGGTTCTGTGTCTCTTTCAGATCCTGGCTCTACAGAGAGAACAGCCCAGAAAAGAAAGTTCCCCAGCCCTCCTCATTCTTCCAATGGCCACTCGCCGCAGGACACATCAACAAGCCCCATTAAAAAGAAAAAGAAACCTGGCTTATTGAACAATAACAACAAGGAACAGGTAAAGGTGCCCCTGGGAACGGTGTCTGCACAGGTGGGACAGAGGCCAATGGGCAGCTGAGGCTCCCTGGGTTTTCCTAGACATGTTCAAGAGCTGCTTTGCCCTGGCTGTCATTTGCGTAGGATCAGAAAGGCAGCTCTGAGGGGCCCCTGTGGAACTTTCCAGTGGGTTTGCAGATCTTTTTTGGGAACAGAGCAGAGGCCCAGGCTAGAGGAGGGTATTGTTCTTGAGGGTTTGGGATTTTCCCTTGGATTAATTTTTCTCACACTTTTAGGTTGGTTTCCCCTGGGTGGCCTGAGGACTTTTTCCCATCCTGGGCTGGGCCAGTGGGACTGATTGCTCAGCTCTGTCTGGAGGTGGTTGCATGCTCCCTCGTGGTCTCAGTTTTCTCATCTGTAAAATGAGTGGCCTAGGTCTGGGTAAGAGGCACCGCCTGGATATTGGTAGTTGGCCACACTTCTTCCCTGTGGGGCACACATCCTAGGAAGCAGGACTCTTCCCAGACCTCACCCTCGCCTGGAAGCCAGGACCAATCAGCTTGATACGGAAAACCCATTTGCCCTTTGGATCTTGTCTGAGGAACCTTCTAGCTTCGAAATTCTCTGATGCAGGCTGGGTACTCTTCTGATTTAAAAAGTGGAGTGGTGCTGGCCGAGCGTGGTTGCTCACGCCTATAATCCCAGCACTTTGGGAGGCTGAGGTGAGAGGATTGCCTGAGCCCATGGGTTCAAGACCAGCTTGGGCAACTTGGCGAGACCTCATCTCTACAATAAA
>CAUYQG010220557.1:0-16336 GCA_963574415.1 Tarsius wallacei
CGCAGCCTCGACCTGCTGGGCTCCAGCGATCCTTCCGCCTCAGCCTTCCAAGTAGCTGGAACTACAGGCGTGCGCTACCACGCCCAGCTAATTTTTGATTTATTGTAGAGATGAGGTCTCGCCAAGTTGCCCAGGCGGGTCTCAAACCTGCAGGCTCGGGCAATCCACTCACCTCAGCCTTCCAAAGTGCTGGGATTACAGGCTGAGCCACCGATCCTGGCTTGCATCACATTTTTAACCAACTGTCTCCTATTCTAGAAAAAAAATTCATTATAGCTGTTGTGCTAAACTCCCAAAAGGGAAGGCACTACGTTCAAGAGACCAAATAAATTTTGTAAGGACATGATTGGAGATTCTGGTTATTCTACCAAGTGTTTGGCTGGAATGACTTTTTTTTTTTGAGTCAGAGTCTCTCAGGCTGGAGTGCAGTGGCATGCTCATGGCCACCCCAGCGTCAACCTGCTGGGCTCAGGCCATCCTTCCACTTCAGCCTTCCAAGTAGCTGGAACTATAGGTGTGTACTACCACGCCCGGCAAATTTTTTGATATATTACAGAGACAAGGCCACACCAAGTTGCCTCGGTTGGTCTCGAATCCCTGGGCTCAGGCAATCCTCTCGCCTCGGCCTCCCAAAGTGCTGGGATTACAGGCTTGAGCCACCATGCCTGGCCTGGAATGACATTTTCAGAGAAAACTACTTTGAGGGATTGAGATTGAGATCTATAAAGAGCCAGTAGAAAGCCCATGGAAAGGTTGGCCTGGTACCTTTGCAGTTCTCCTGACCTGTGGTATGTAAAGAAGTTTGCTCACTGACAGTTCAAATAACCTGTTATTTGGAACCTCAAAGAGGAATTCACCTAACTCATACAGGTATTTGCAGGTTCAGACTCTTGGCTGGGATCAAAAGACTTTAAAAAAAAAAAGATCTAATTTGAGATTCCTTATGGAAAAAAAATTCTAGTAAAACCAGTTATAAAAGAGCTTATATGGCAAATAATTATACTTGCTTCACTTTATGCAAATAATTAGGCCAAATATAAAGGAATTAAAACTTATTTTGCAATTAAATTGGTCCTAGTATGATTTGCCTTTAGTATAAATGGAGGAGTAGAAAGAGGAAATTGTGTTTCAAAAGAAACTACAGTATACCTGTTATTAGATTTCGCTTGCTCTTTATTTATTTCTGTGTATTTATCCTAAATTATTTCTCAAGATTTTATAGAAGACAAGGCTGTCTAGAGCTGCCCCTACATGAATAGGAGTTGTGGATATGTAAGTTTCTCGTGGAATGGGCTATGGGGATAGCAAGCGCCAGGGACCACACGTTGAGTACATAATAGACAGACCTACTCTAGCTCTCCTTCACCTCTGCTGCTTTGGACAACCAAGATGTTCTTAGTCAACAATGTCAAAGTGCCCAGTTTTTGACCAGACTCTTCCTTCTGTTTTCTTCCTTTCCTGTCAGTGGGCTCATGAATAGATGATGCCCCCCTCCCTTCTTTTCTAAGTTGATTCCAACTGCAACCTTTCTTACTTTCTAACTTTCCTTGCATCACTTTCCAGCCATTACTCAGTGTGGTGGCCTGAGGTAGCCATAACGTTTTTGTTGCCCAGCATTCCTTCCCTCTTCTTGTTCCTCAGGGGAACCCACTTCCACTCCACTGAGACCCAGTGGGGATGCCACTGACAGTGCTTCAACCCCCTATTTGACAGTCTGAATATCCCATCCCCTTGCCAGGAAAAGGGGAAACTCAGAAGAGTTAATCTGAGGGAGGAAGCCAAATTAAGACAAGCAAGGTGAGAGATTAAAAGAGATGAAAGAGGCAGGGACAGAAAGAGGAATTTTATTTTTCAAGCTAACAGATTTTCTTTTTAAAGTTCAGATAGTTCAAACTGATCACCTGCAACCAAACAAGTCCTGACAAATACATAGCTTTCTTAAGTAAATTATTATTTTTTTATTCGGAGTTTCACTCTGTCACCCTGGCTGAATGCAGTGGCATGCTCACAGCTACCACAGCCTTGACCTGCTGGGCTCAGGAGATCCCTTCCCCCTCAGCCTTCCAAGAAACTGAAACTACAGGCATGTACCACCACACCCAGCTCTTTTTTTTTTTTTGAGTCTCATCCTGTTGCCCAGGCTCGAAGCTCATGGCCATCACAGCCTCAACCTGCTGGGCTCAGGCGATCCTGCCTTGGTCTTCCAAGTAGCTGGAACTACAGGCATGTGCCACCATGCCTGGCTAATTTTTTTTAAATTTATTGTATTATTTAATGTATTTTCCAGCCTGGTTTCGACTCCTGGCCTCAAGCAATCTTCCTGCCTCAGCCTCCCAAAACACCGGGAATACAGGTGTGAACCACTGTGTCCAGTCACAACTTTATATTTATATGCACTTGATAATATGGGCTCAAAATTATAAAGCAAAAAATTAAAAGATGAAATAGACAAATTTATAATCATAGTTAGATATTTTAACACATCTCTATAATTGTTAGAATGGGCAAAAAAAATCAATAAAAATAAAGAAAATTTGGACATGATTAATAACTTGTTCTAATGGCATTTCATAGACTATTGAATCCATTAACTGTAGAATACACATTACTGTAAAGCACACACGGAACATTTATAAAAACTGACCATAATCAGAGCTCTAACAAAATTATCAACAAATTTCAAAGGATTAAAGTTATACAGAACAGGTTACTGGCCATAACAGATTAATAAAAGGTTATTAGAAAATATTTACATGTTTGGAGATAACAAAACACATTTCTTAGATACCTATTGGTCCTAGGAAAAATTATAATAAAAATTAGAAAATATTTAGAAATACATGACAATAGAAGTGGTGAGAGTAGACCAAAAAAAGAAATAAATGACAAAAATATTACATGTCAAAACTTGTGAACTCCTGCTAAAACAGTATTTGGAGAAAAATGGAAACCCTAAATGAAAAAAATAAAGATAAAAAGGATAAAATTAATTAATATTAATTAATTAATTAAAGGTATCTTGCTGAAGGCTGCCATTTCTGAGAGCCCTTGGTAGGCAGAACCCTGGAGAAGATGTGGAATCAATTTGTCAAAGAGTCTTCAGTTAGGGTTAGGAAGAGAAGGGGTTGAGTCCCCAAACTCTGATACAAGATTTGGAAATAGGTAAAGCTCTTGGGCGGTCTGGATGACCATGATCAAGGTTGCTAGCAGGAAAAGTGTCCCATCTACTCTAAGAGGGAACTCCCCAGGAGATTAGGGGAACCCAGCCCAGTGAAAGGCTCAAGACAAAGTCTAGAGTGCAGTGCTTTGGGGAGAATGGCTAAGCATATGAGCATAAACTAAAAACTCTAACCCTGGAATCCAAGTGTGGGATCATGCTGGCTAGGATCTGGTCCAATAAGGGCATTGAGCAGTAGCAACCACACATCTTTGGACTGTGCGGGCAACTCTTCAAGTGATACCATATAGCTGTGTTAGAAATAACAGTGTGGGTGGACTGCTCAAACACTGCAGTTCTCTCTTTTCTGGAGAGTGATAATAAGACTGACCCCTTTGGATTGTGTAAGCCCCTAGAGAGCTTGGAAAAGGGAGACACTGGAATTCTCATTAGTGAGGGCAGAGAGGACTTGGGAGTCCACTTGAAAAAGATAAATATGGCCAGGCTCGGTGGCTCAGTCTGTAATCCCAGTGCTTTGGGAGGCCAAGGCGAGTGGATTGCCTGAGCCTGCGAGTTTAAGACCCGCCCGGACAACTTGGCGAGACCTTGTCTCTACAATAATCAAAAATTAGCCGGGCATGGTAGTGCACACCTGTAGTTTCGGCTACTTGGAAGGCTGAGGCGGAAGGATCACCGGAGCCCAGCAGGTCGAGGCTGCAGTGGCCGGGAGCGTGCCACTGCAATCTAGCCTGGGTAATGGAGTGAGACTCCAACTCAAAAAAAAAAACAACAATAAAAATTAAAAAATAAAAATAATACCTGGGTTTTAAAAAAAGAAAAAGATAAATATGACAGCATTTGAACCTAACTTGTGAAATGAGACATATAGGATAAACATCTAAACTGAAACAAAATCTTAATCAAATGTCTCTCTACATACATACCTTTATGTTTACAATATCAAATATCTTAGATGAGTGGGAAACTAATAATTACCAAGCTAACAGAAAAAGGGCAATGAGAGAAATTAGCAGATATTTCAAACAAAACCCATGACAGGTGACTTGAGAAGGTTCATTCATTAAGGCAAACAAAGAACAAAATGCTTCTTGTACCATCTACTATTACTATGTAACTAAAGCATGTAAAAGGAACTTGTTTCTTTTACATCTTCCCTGAAAAACACATGATATCTTATTGGTTGCCCAGGACACTATCTGTCCCACTTCTGAAAGACCTACTACACCTTTATCAAAGCCCCCACTCATTTGCCCCTAGCATGTGGTAATGCTTTCAGTCTTATCCCCTTAAATATTTCGAGATTCCTAAGGCCAGAATCTAAACATATTTTCATCTGTTTCTACTTACTCCCACTTCTCTTGACCCTGCCACCAATGCACACTTATTGAAGGAAGAAGAGAGGAAAGGGCAGCACTACAAATGAAAAAAAAAACAAAACCAGAAAACAGAGTCCCATACTGAACTGGTGCCTGCTTGGCCATTTTTGCTTAACAGCTACTTGTGCTTTCATAAAAATACGATTCCCCTGATAACCATGGAAACCAAAATGGTGAAGGTAGATCTTTTCAGAAATCTAAGAACAATAAGCAGCTTAAAACCAGAAAGACAAAGACATCCAAGTGTTCCAGGCCAGAAGGAAATCCTTTCTTAAAAGCCCTAACAAGCCGGGCTCGGTGGCTCAGCCTGTAATCCCGCGCCTTGGGAGACTGAGGTGAGTGGATTGCCTGAGCCTGCGGGTTCGAGACCCACCTGGGCAGGCGAAACCTCATCTCTACAATAAATAAAAAAAAATTAGCTGGGCGTGGTAGCGCGCGCCTGTAGTTCCGGCTACTCGGAAGACTGAGGCGGAAGGATCGCCGGAGCCCAGCAGGTCGAGGCTGCAGTGGCTGGAAGAGGCCACTGCACTCCAGTCTGGGCAACGGAGTGAGACGCCAACTCAAAAAAAAAAAAAAAAAAACTAACAAAGCAGCTTTTTCTCCAGTCTCAAAAATCTCATCAGACTTCAACAAGAGCTCTGGAGCTGCTGAGAGATCATGAAACAATTCAGGCCCCTGTGCTTCTGTCCCTTAGGGCCAGATGCTGCGAGGCAAGCTCACTGGGAACAGGAATTTACTGTTATTATGAAATGTACTGAGAACTTGCAGAGGGTTATGTGTGTGTATGTGTGTGTGTGTGTGTGTGTGTGACACATACATATATATATAAAACCCCAAACTAACATAGCTATGGAAAATGCCCCTTGGGGACAGGAATCATGTTTGCCTGTTCATAGCTCCTGGTAGCTGTACAAATACACAGTAGGTATTCCACAAATGCAAGTTGGGAAAAAACCCAAATAATTAAAACTTGGAGAAAGCAGTGTCTGGTAAAAAGATTCATTCTCTCCCCTACCCAGTGCCGACACTCTGCTGGGTTCTGTCCTCATTCTGGGGCCAGTTTCTCCATTTGCAAAAGGAGACAGCTGGATTAGACCGTTTCCCAGGCATCCTCCAGCTCTGACAGTCAATCACTGTACTGTGCTTTGAAAAAGGTGGCAGCATATGCCTGGCAGTTTTCTTTCCCCTCAGAGGAATCTGACACCCATTTGCTCAAGTAAATTAACGTTCCCATCCAGCTTTACTCACCTGGTAGGAACAACAGGTTCACATGCCAATTGTAAAAGAGAAGGCAAAGGGGGCCCAGAAGTAGAAAATAGGGAGAGGGTCCTACAAACCAAAATGGCACTATTTTTAGAACTAAAAATATAGAAACAAAATGTGATTTATTCTGCTAAAGAGCTGTCACGTGGGGCACTCTCTAGCTAATTTAATACTGCCTATATTAACATCACTACTGAGTCTTTTGTGCCAGACACTGTGCTTAACCCTTTACACTTACCTTTACACTTATCCTCACAGTAATCTAAAAGCTAAGTACTATTTTAACCTCCTTTTAACAGGTGAGGGATCGATCTGGCTCAAGGTCACAAAGCAGGCAGAATTTGAACCCCGACTGACTCCAGAGTGCTGGCTCTTCAAATGGCTCTCCTCTCTGTTCTTCACTATGCTCCTAAGAGCGAGGCAGGGCAGGGGGCTATCACTCTGTCTTTAAAGATGGAGAAACCGAGTCTCCCAGAGGCTTGCCATTCGCACAAAATAAAAACACAGCGGTGCCTGGCCCCAGACTTGGTCCTGCGTTTCCAGGTGAAAGGAGGGCTCTTTCCATCGCAAGAGTCGGCTTCTTCCTCTTCGACTTCATTTACTTGCAAAACCTCAGGGCTGGAGGGAACAGCAAGGATGCGTCCTCCCGGCCCGTTAGTTTTACGGGAGGGGAAACCAAGGCACAACCGAGCCCCCCAGGTGCCAGGGACGGCCTGAGGGCACTCCCCGCCCCCCAGCGATTCCGCCAGCTCCTACTTCCCGAAGCCCGACCAGGCGCTCAGCCTCTGCCAGGACCCAGCGGGGCCTCCTGGTCAGTCGCCTGGGGAGGCGCCCCGGGTCCCGGGGAGGCAGCTCAGGGCGCCGAGCCCCCTCCCCCGGCCGCCCGTCCCGGGAACGCGGGAAGAGTAAATCCGGCCGCAGCCTCGGCCGGCCGGCCGCTTACCTCACGGGGAGCTCTCCGGAGCGCTCGCCCACGGCAGAGTCCGGGCCGCGGCCGCCGGTGCCCTGAAAGTCGCCCGTTGAACCGCCGCCGCCGCGGGAGCCGCAGCGCCGCGCAGCGGTTAGGACTGCGGCGCGCGGCCAACGGCGGACGGTTGCCCAGGCCGTTGCGGGGCCGCCGCCGTCACGTGACGCGCGGGGCGGCGGGGGATGCCGGGAGCTGCGGGCGGGCGGGGGACCGGGCTTCCAGACCACCGCCGTGGAGAAAGAAGGTCTGCACGGAAAGGAGACACCGGAGACGCGAAGGGGGCGGGTGGTCTTCGGGGACTGCGAAGGCCAGCTTGAGGAGGGACGGCTCGGGCTTGTGTTGCGGGCCCCAGAGGGGCAGAAATAGAACCAGTGGGTGGAAATTGCAGAGAAGCGTGTAAGGGCCAATACAGGATAAAGCTTTCTCCGAGCTCCGGGGTTATCTAACGCTGTCATGAGCTTATTCCGGAGGTGGTGAGCTTGTAGAAGTGCACATAGGGGCTGAGCTCATTCGGTGAACAAACTGACCTTGGCTTGGGGTCACTCAGTATACTGGGAGTATATACATCAGTTCTATGTATAGCGCTTAGCATGCCACATAGGAAAGGCTGCATTAAGTGTGAGTTGTTGCTGATGTTGCTATGGGCATAGAAGAGAACAAAGCTGATATGGTGCTTGTTCTCCTGCAATTAATTCTCTAGAGGAAAAGGTAGACATTAATCAAATATCACATAAATCAACATATATGTAAAATTGACGTTTGCTTTCTGGTGTGGCTCTGTGCTCTCTGAGCTATGGCTGCCGCCGTGTTTTCTAAGCTGTGGTCCCCTCTCCTACCTTGGTGAATCTACTCTCTCTCTCTTTCTAATTTACTTTCTAAATAAACTATATTTTCCAATCTAAAAAGAAAAAAGTATACGCAAAATTATGGTAAATGCACAGAAGGAACCCTGAGTTAAAATGGGCAAGGGAGAGTGATCAAGGAAGACCTCTTAGAGGAAGGTAGTTAGCCAAATGGAAGAGGGGCAGGGAAAGCAGTATGAAAGCCGAGCCTGGTGAGGTGGCGAGTTGTGGGGTGGAGAACAGAGTGCTCTTTGGGGAAATGGAAAATGTCCAATTTGTCCGAGGCTTTCTGAGTTAAGGGAAGAACAGTGAAGTCAGAAAAGTAGGTAGGGGCCAGATCAACACTTAGTAGGCCTCGAAAAGTATTTTTAAATTGTATGTGAAGCCGGGCTCGGTGGCTCAGCCTGTAATCCCTCGCTTGGGGAGGCTGAGGTGAGTGGATTGCCGGAGCCCGCGGGTTCGAGACCCGCTTGGGCAACTTGGCAAGACCTCATCTCTACAATAAATCAAAAATTAGCTGGGCGTGGTAGCGCGCGCCTGTAGTTCCAGCTACTTGGAAGGCTGAGGCGGAAGGATCACCTGAGCCCAGGAGCGGCCACTGCACTCCAGTCTGGGCGACAGAGTGAGACTCCAACTCAAAAAAAAATAAAAATAAAAAAAATAAAATAAATTGTATGTGAAAGGAAGCCATTGAAAGGGTGGAAGATGTGAGGAATCTGATGTCTTTTAAAATAGTAAATTATTAGCTGGACATGGTGGCACGTGCCTGTAAGTTCCAGCTACTTGGAAGGCTGAGGCAGAAGGATTACCTGAGTCTAGCAGGTTGAGCCTACGGTGGCTGAAAGCGTGCCACCGCCCTCCAGCCTGGGTGACAGAGTGAGACTCCAACTCAAAATAAATAAATAATGGTAACTTAGTTACTATGTGAAGAATAGACAAGAGTTAAGAATGGAGCAGAGATTGGTTAATAAGACTTGGACAGTAATGGTACTGAAGATGGAGAGAAATGGATTTGAGAGATATTTCTGAGGTGAAGTCAAATCCAAGGCATTCTCAGTTTTCTAGTTTAACCTACTTAACTGGGCCCATGGAGTTGCTATTTATTGAAATGGAAACTGTTACAAGGGAAACATATTTGGAGTTGAGGGGGAGATCAAGAACTCAATTTTGGACTTGTTAAATTTGACACCCCAGTTAGAATGGCTATTATTAAAAAGACAGAAATAGAAAATGTTGGCAAGGATGCAGAGAAAAGACAAGTCTCATACACTGCTGATGGAAATGTAAATTATACAGCCATTATGGAAAACAATATGGAGGTTTCTCAAAAAATTAAAAATAGAACTACCATACAATCTCGCAGTCCCATTCTGGATATTTATCCAAAAGAAAGGAAATCAGTATAGCAAAGGGATACCTGCACCCCCATATTTACTGCAACACTATTCACAATAGCTCAGATATGGAACCACTCTATTAATCAGGAGATGAATGGATAAAGAAAATGTGGCATATACACAATGGAATACTATTCAGCCAAAAAAAAAAAAAAAAGAAAACCTGTCACTGTCACCTGCAGTAACATGGATGGAACTGGAAGTCATGATGTTAAGTGAAATATGTCAGGCACAAAAAAGACAAATATTGCATGTTCTCACTCATATGTGGGAGCTATAAAAGTAGATCCATAGAGGTAATTAGTAGAATGTTGGTTCCCAGAGGCTGGGAAAGGGAGCAGGATGAAGAGGTTAGCTAATGGGTACAAACATACATAGAAGGAATAAGTTCTAGTGTTTTGATAGCACAGTAGAATGAGAATTTATTGTATATTTCACAATATAAGAAATGATTTGGAATGTTCTCAACACAAATGTCAGAAGTGATGGAGCCATCCTAAATATCCTGATTTGATAATTATACATTGTATGCATGTATCAAAATATCACATATGTCCCATAATATGTACAATTATGTATCAATGAAGAAATAAAAAAATTTTGAGGTATCACATATGTCCCATAATATGTACAATTATGTATCAATGAAGAAATAAAAAAATTTTGAGGTGCCGATGTGTCATTCAAGTAGAATGATTAAAAATATAGACCTCTTGGTTTCCAGCTATGGAAATCTAACTAATACTGTGAAAAATCATTATACCTGACTGAGGTTTGAAATAGCTGACCCCTGTGGTCCCACTGACCTATCCATCCCTGGCTCTATAGAATGTATTCCATAAAAATGTATACCATCTATTATTACCATATGATGAATTTGGTATGATTCTGGGTGAGGCCTAAGTTACCATGTAGCTGCTCTCTTTTGTAAGTAGAAAAACAAAACACTGAATCCTAAAGCCAACAACTTAAAGTGAGAAAAAAAACTGTACACACGGTGGTCTTAGGTCACTCTGACTTAGAACAAGGGTGGTCTCACACCACAATGAGTATGATTTAGCTTGCCAACTGGCAAAGCTAAGACACGTTTAATCCATTGAAAATTGTCCTATTGTATGAAACTGGCAGTGTAGATATGACTGTCAGTAAATGAACAAAAGCTTGAATTTCTGGATTTGCCACAGCCACCATTATGTTTGTTTTAGCATTTCTTTTTTTTTTTTTTTTTTTGTGAGTTGGAGTCTCACTCTGTCGCCCAAACTGTAGTGCAGTGGCTGCTCCCGGCCACCGCAGCCTCGACCTGCTGGGCTCCAGCGATCCTTCCGCCTCAGCCTTCCAAATAGCTGGAACTACAGGTGCGCGCTACCACACCCGGCTAATTTTTTGATTTATTGTAGAGATGAAGCCTTGCCAAGTTGCCCAGGTGGGTCTCGAACCCACGGGCTCAGGCAATCCACTCACCTCAGCCTCCCAAAGCACGGTATTAGAGGCTGAGCCACCGAGCCCGGCTTGTTTTAGCATTTCTAAAAAACAGCTTTCAAAGGAGTGCAGCAGCAGCCTTCAACAAGAATATGCTGTCTTCCCTATTAGTAAGAAATTTTTAATATAAACTTTAAAGTAACATTATTTGCAAACTACAGTTGAGCCCTTCTTTCTGCCGTCAAGTTTTCCTGTACATGCCTCTGTCCTACCACTTGCTGTCTGATTTTTCTCCTCCATTAGCGTGAGCTTGCTCATCTTTGCACTCTGGCACACAGCTGGTATTTATAGTCAAATGAGTAAGTAAGTGAACACACGCAATTTCCTCAGCCATGTGAGCAGTGTCTACTTTGCCTTATAGAAGAGTTAGCCTCAAGCAGAGTGGTTTGTCCATGGTCAACATAGTGGACAGGCTATCCTTTTTGACTGCCCAGGATCTGAACTCCCTTCCTATGGTTGGGAATTCTCCATTTATGAGCTTGTTGGGAAGAAGAGCATGTTTTTCACTGTAGAACTGGAAGTGGAAATGCTGGGCATCTTCTTTGTTTCTCCCTGTGACTCCAAGGCTACGAATTACTCTCCAGACTTCGAATGGAGAACCAGGGACACAAGTCTCTGGAATAATTTTCTCTGGTGAGCTTGGCAAGTGGAGCACGTTTAAGTTCTTAGAGCAAAACTTTTTGCCACAATAGTGGCAGGATCTAGGGTTCTGTGCATGTGGCCTTGGCAAAATGGTGGCACCTAATGTTTAGCAGAGATGGTGTCCTCACTGAACTAGTTCTATGGAGTGACCAACTGACAAAGGGTAATGTTTGAGTTGCCTACTCTCCAAACCTGATTCTCCAGACCTCCTGGTGATGCTGTTATCCTTTTAATAAAGTAACTTTCTTAAATCTGCCAAAATTGGATTTGGGTGTGTGCGGGTAAAACATCTAACTCACATAGTCACATAATAGCAGAGCTGAAGCTGTAATCTAGGACTCTGAAATCCTAATTCTAGCATTCCTTCCATACAGATAAACCTCCACTTTCCAACAACTCACAATTTTAACATTACATATTGATGTCCCTAAATTACTATTTGTTAACTGAATTTATACTTTAATATGCCAGCTGATTAATGAATATTTCAAGCAACTGCGTGGAGCATTCAGTTTCTTTTATTTCTTCTTCTTCTTTTTTTTTTTTTTGAGTCAGAGTTTCAATGTGTTGCCCAGGCTAGATTGCAGTGGCATGCGCACAACCACCACAGCCTCAACCTAATGGGCTCAGGTGAGCTTTCCAAATAGCTGGAACCACAGGTGAGCATCACCACACCCGGCTACTTTTCTTTTTTTAATTGTGGAGATAAGGTCTCTCCAAGTTGTCCAGGCTGGTCTGGTCTCAAACCCCTGGGCTCAGGCAATCCTCTTACCTCTGCCTCCCAAAGTGCAGGGATTACAGGCATCAACATTCAGTTTCAAATGCAACGTATCTTTGTACATCTGTTTATGTAAATTTTTTTTGCATTTGTTAGCCTCTGTAGGCATTAAGTAGAAATAAAAATACACTTGACACTCGAATAATGTAGGGGGTAGGGCACTGACCCTGCGCAGCTTAAAATCTGCATATAGCCGGGTGTGGTGGCTCATGCCTGTAATCCCAGCACTTTGGGAGGCTGAGGCAAAAGGATTGCCTGAGTCCAGGGGTTCAAGAACAGCCTGGGCAACTTAGCAAGACCTTGTCTGTACAATAAATAAAAAATTAGCTGCCTGTGGTTCCAGCTACTTGGAAGGCTGAGGCAAGATTACCTGAGTCCAGCAGGCCGAGGCTGCAGTGGCTGTGAGCATGCCACTGCACTCCAGCCTGGGCAAGAGTGAGGCTCCAATTCAAAAAAAAAAAGAAAGAAAAAAAATCTGCATATAACTTTGACTCCCCTAAAACTTAACTACTAATAGCCTACTGTTGCCCAGAAGCTTCACTGATAACACAGTCAATTAACACATATTTTATATATGTATTACATATTGTAATCTTACAATAAAGCCAGTGAAAAGATGTTAAGAAAATCATGCATTTACAGTACTGCACTATATTTTTTGTTACTTAAGCTTACATTGTCTGTTTAGAAGATGAATCATTTGACATGACAGTAACTACAGCTGCAGACCTCAATCTATGGTACACATCAAACAATTCAATTTTTTTCTTGTAATATCATGACTTTTCTCTGCTGCTTGGGAGCACTTCTGGCATCTCTAGCAGCACTTTTATATGGGTCCCAGGTTGTTATTCAAGGTTTACTGTAAGGTTTACAGTACTGCACTAAACACAATGAAAAAGACATGAAAACCAAGAGATCACTTTTTTTTTTTTTTGAGTCAGTCTCACTCTGTTGCTCAGGCTGGAGTGCAGTGGCATGCTCATGGCTACCTCAGCCTCGACCTGCTGGGCTCAGGTGATATCCTTCCGCCTCAGCCTTCCAAGTAGCTGGAACCACAGGCATGCACCACCACGCCTAGCTAATTTTTTGATTTATTGTAGAGACAAGGTCTCGCCAAGTTGCCCAGGCTGGTCTCGAACCCATGGACTCAGGCAATCCCCTCGCCTCCTAAAGTGTTGGGATTACAGGCGTGAGCCACTGCACCTGGCTAAGACATCACTTTTTTACTGCAATATTCAACTTACTGGAGAGAACTACACACTTGAGCTCCCCAATAGCAAGGGGAGGTGGCTACAAAATTTTTACAGTAGTACATGATGTACTACAGTGAATTTTATGCAGTTATGATTTAATATTGCATTTTTATGTTTGTGAACATTTCTGTTGACCAAAAGTGGCAACATGTATGCTCCGTGTTTGTGTATATACATTTTGATAAATCTTAACTTTTGTAATTGATTTTTGTATATTTTATGGTGGTAAATGGTAAAACATACAAGTATCTACACATTTTTATGTATTTGAAACATACCTTTTTCTTAATTTTGTTGATATTTCTAGGCTCAATTTCTGCAGGTTTTTTCCAAATTGTTGCAAACAATTTTCAAATATATTTACTGGAAAAAAAATCCAAGAATAAATAGACCTGTCTGCTCAATTCAAATCTGTGTTGTCTGAGCTCCAGCTACAGTATTACTAATGTGACTGAGAAAAATATGAAAACTATTAGACATGTTTAAATTAGGTCTTTAGCTGACTGTTGGGCTGAAACCAGCTGTGTTATTTCTCAAGGAAAGAAACAATTTAAGAACATGTTTCATAACTCTGAAAATATTTCATCCCACATTGTTTAAGAGACAAAGTACATAATTTTGTAATGTTTTTATGTCACAGTAACAGGTATATTCAACTCATATGTGATTTCTATGTTCTTGTGAACTTGTACTAAAGTGAGCAGCTGTCACCACATAAGCTTATCTGTAATACCGAGTGCATGCAAGTAGCATGTAAGTAACAACCGTTCGCCATCTCCTGGGTGATAGCCATAATACAGAGTAGGGAAAGATCTTGGCTTTTATCTCAATTTATTATTGTAGCCTTTTAAAAAATAGATTACTGAAAGTTGTTCTTGTGTGGTAGAATTTGCAACTGCAGTATATACACTAGCCAGCAGATGTCAGAATAGGATCTCTTAAGACTATACAAAAATAACAGAAATTTCTGAAAGAATTGACTGTTTCTTGTTTTAGTGTGCACAACGTCAGTCACACTGGTCTTTTTTCTTCCATAAACACATCTGCCTTGACACTTTTTCAAGGACTCCCCACTCTTTATTGAGCCAATTCCTAGTCATCTAAATCTTACTTTATGTGTCACTTCCTAGGGGAGCCCTCCCTGCTTCCTCCCCAACCAAACAGGTCAGGGCTACCCTATTCCATGTTCTTACAGCCACCTGAACTTGACTCTCGTAGCAGTTAATATAATAAAGTTAATATCATATTAATAATTAGTGATAAAAATTATGCAACATCTGGCTGACTCACCTGCTGTCTGTAAGCCTCTTAAGGATAGGGACCCTGATTGATTTCTTCTCTGCTGTATCCCTCACCTACCTACTTGTTCCACTGTAGTTACTGAATAAATATTTGTAAATGTGAAGGAAGAACTTGCCTCTCATTTGGGAATTTTTTCCTGAGGCCTTGACAATAGGTTGTATCCAGAAAGTCAATATTTTCCCCTTTCAATTCAGTAGTCATTTATTCAGCCCCTTTTTTGTAAAGCTATGATGTGAAACGAAAAATGTATGAGACAGTACTTACATTCAAGTGGTTTTTCAGTAATAGGGAAAAGACAATACATAACAGAAACTTTTTCTCCGTAGTGGCAATTCCTGCTACAATACAGCATACCCATGTTCAGATTCTTATACATTTCTGGTGACGCAGTCCATCTTGGTCTTGAGCTGTGAGTTCAAGAAAGAATCTTCCTTCTTAGTTTTCCAAACATTTATCCTATTCTGCCTCCTGGAATAATTACTCTTTCTTTGACAGGATAACCCTCTTTTTTTTTTTGAGTTGGAGTCTCACTCCATTGCCCAGACTAGAGTACAGTGGCATGCCAGACTAATTTTTGATTTATTGTAGAGATGAGGTCTCACCAAGTTGCCTGGGTGGGTCTCAAACCCGTGGGCTCAGGCAATCCACTCACCTCGGCCTCCCAAAGCGCTGGATTACAGGCTGAGCCACCGAGCCCAGCCAGCCCTCTCATTTTAAAAACAGCTCTTAAGTCTCCTAATACAGGTCTTCTCCAGGTTAAACACCTCTAATTCCTTCAGTCATTTCTCTAGTAGCATGATTTCCAGGCTCCTTCAACCAACTGTCCTCTGGCAAGTTGGCTACTCCTGAAGAATAAGTTAGTTCTGGAGAACTTAATGGTCTAATTTTACTAATGCAAACTAAAACTACCTTCATTTTTAGTTTTACTTGACTCTTATTCCTAAGACAATCACAGAATTTTGGAATTGAAAGGGATCTTAAGGTAAATTAATTTACTAGTTATCTATAGCAGATCCTGCGGGCAATTAAGTCACCTGAATGCTTTTAAAAAATAAATGTCTAGGCTCCATCCATAGTGAGTGGTTCAGTGTCTTTTGTTAAAAATCTTCCCAAGTGACCTGATGGCAAACTTGTTTTGAAAAGCACCTCTGCCCATGACGCCTAAACTGCCTCATGTACTCTCAATGGTGGTCTCTCCCCATTATTCTTGAACTTCTCCTGTAGGGAGCCCGCTATCAAGAAGTATCTGTGAGGCTGGGTGTGGTGGCTCACACCTGTAATCCCAGCACTTTTGGAGGCAGAAGAGAGGACTGCGTGAGCTCAGGGGTTTGAGACCAGCCTGAGCAACAGTGGCAAGACCTCTGTTTTAGCAGGCGTGGTGGCACATGCCTGTGGTTCCAGCTACTTGGAAGGCTGAGGTGGAAGGATCACCGGAGCCCAGCAGGTAGAGGCTGCAGTGGCCGTGAGCGTGCCACTGCACTCCGGCCTGAGTCCAACTCAAAAACAAAAACAAGCCGGGCTCAGTGGCTCAGCCTGTAATCCCTCGCTTGGGGAGGCTGAGGTGAGTGGATTGCCTGAGCCCGCGGGTTCGCGACCCGCCTGGGCAACTTGGTGAGACCTCATCTCTACAATAAATCAAAAATTGGCTGCGTGTGGTAATGCGCGCCTATAGTTCCAGCTACTTGGAAGGCTGAGGCGGAAGGATCGCCGGAGCCCAGCACTCCAGTCTGGGCAACAGAGTGAGACTCCAACTCAAAAAAAAAAAGAGGGTTATCCTGTCAAAGAAAGAGTAATTATTCCAGGAGGCAGAATAGGATAAATGTTTGGAAAACTAAGAAGGAAGATTCTTTCTTGAA
>CAUYQG010220562.1:0-42456 GCA_963574415.1 Tarsius wallacei
AAAAATCATCCATCATGACCAAGTAGGCTTCATCCCTGGGACGCAAGGCTGGTTCAACATCCGTAAAACCATAAATGTAATTAAATACATCAACAGAAGTCAAAACAAAAACCACATGATTATATCATTAGATGCAGAAAAAGATTTTGATAAAATCCAGCACCCCTTCCTGATAAAAACCCCAACATCTAGGCATACAGGGAACATGGTAAAAGTCATCTATGAGGAACCCACAGCCAGCATACTCCTAAATGGACAAAAATTGGAATCATTTCCCCTGAAAACTGGACGAGACAAGGATGCCCACTCTCGCCCCTCCTGTTCAATATAGCATTGGAAGTCCTGGCTAGAGCAATCACAGAAAAGAAGGCAATCAGGAGTATCCCAATAGGTAAAGAGGAAGTCAAATTATCTCTCTTTGCAGATGACATGATTGTATACCTTGAAAACCCAAGAGCATCTGTCAAAAACCTCCTTACACTAACCCTAACCCTTGGGACTCCGAGTCCCTGCGGGGCTCTTCTCACTTTTCCCATTCAATTCTTAAATGATCTTATCTCATCCCATGACTTCAGGTGGGTGTTTCTTATGTTTTAAGTGGTCTATTGGCGCTGAAGTTTCAAGGTGGTGCCCTCACTCACACATCTGCTACCTCAGAAGGAAGGACAGAGTAGAGGCTGACTGGGGACCTCTCTCTTCCGTCTTCACTCTTCCCTTTCTTTCCTCTCCCTTCCCCATCCATTTCTTCTTTCCCCTATAACGTTGAGACCAGCTCAAACCAATTTGCTAATGCTAAAGTTGATACAGAGCCCAAATTGCCCAGGTGTGCACAATGGAAAAAAAGTTTGAACTTCCTAATTGTTAACACCACCAGCCTTTCTGACCATTGGCATCACCTGGGATTAGTTAGAAATGCCATAAAGGCTTGGTCCACCCTCACATACGGGAGACACATTTGAGCATTGCCTCCTGTCTCCTCACCAGTCAACTTGCAATAAAGTCTTTTCTTTTCTCAAAAGTCGGTGCCATTGTGTTGACTTCAATATGTATCAGGAAGAGAGCCCTTTGCCTGGTAATATCCCTCTCTTCCCTTCCCGACCCTTCCCCACCTTCTCTTCCTCTTCTTTTTTCTTTCTCTTTCCCTCTCTGTCTCTCTTCAGGCGATCTCTCCAGCAGAGTAGCCAGACTCCCTGACTCCAGGGCTCTCAAAGTTTAGACCATCCTCAGCACAAGCACCAGTATGTTAAGTATTAATCAAGTCTCTGGTTGCATCACACTCGCTAATGTTTCATTAGCCAAAAAACGTCACATGGCCAAAATACAGGAGCATTTGCGGCAGGGGCTATCAAATTCCAAGAATATACAAAGGTATGACTCTTCGGGAGGGCATCAAAGTAAAAACCACTACAAAAAGTTACACAAAGCAAGAGCAAAAAGACAATTTTTTAAGTTTAAGAAGCAGATGAGCATCAGATAGAAAAGGCACAAGTTTCTGGAAAAATTAATGGAAATAACATAACCAGACACAGTTTGATGAGCTTTAGAACAACTGTAGTAAAAAGAAGAGCTTAAACGTATATAGATAAAGCAAAAAAAAGGTCTCTAAAATGTGAATGAAAATCACACAGGCAACAGAACTCACATCAGCATGCCAGTATGCTAAAAGACAATTTATCAGCCAGGCTCAGTGGCTCAGGCTTGTAATCTCAGCACTTTGGGATGCCGAGGCAGGAGGATTGCTTGAATCCAGGAGTTTAAGACCAGCCTATGCAACATAATGAGACTTTATGTCTACAAAAAATTAGCCAGGAGTAATGGGGCGCAACTGTAGTCCCAGCTACTCAGGAGGCTGAGGTGGAAGGATTGCCTGAGCCCAAGAGGTCAAGGCTGTGGTGAGCTGTGATTGTACCACAGCACTCTAGTCTAGGTGACAGAATGAGACCCTGACTCAAAAAAAAGACAATTTATCTATGGTTTGGAAATTTGAGGGTTTTTTTTTTAAATCTGAAAAAGTATTAACCAAGTGTAAACACCAAATATTTTAGGAAGTTACATGTCCAAACTATCAGATTCTCATTGTGCCTTGAGTGTAAGTTTCCCAGATGGAAGAAAGTGGTATAAACAACATCTCTAGGAAAGTAGATTCCATGCAATAGCTAGGATGACTACAGATTAGGTCAATTTAAGGCTGTATTATTTTGCCAAAAAAAGAAACCACCAAGTAGCTATTTTATATCCAGGAAATGATCCAAATATGAAGCCAATTAATCGTGGTATGACCTCTCAAAGTCTTATACATATTACCATTTTATCTCTCTCCTTTATAAAGCTCCTTAAAATAATATTTCTATGTTCACTCCATTTTATTACTTCCCTCCTCAAGCCATTCCAATTAGACTTCACTCCCAATTTCTTTAAAAGGTCACCATCTTGCCACAAGCAACATCCTGTTCTCAAACTTCCTCTCACTCTGAACTTTAAGTAGCAGCTACCACAGTTGATCAGTCCTTCTTCTTCCAGCACTGAAATCTAAAGGCTTCTACAATACTAAGTTTTTTACAGTGTCCTTCCAATCTCTCTGGTAGGTTGGGAAGATCGCCCCATTATGCCTGGCTAATTTTTTGATTTTTTTTTTTTTTTAGACATGAGGTCTCATGATGTCGCCTAGGCTGGTCTTAAACTCCTGGGCTCAAGCAATCCTCCTGCCTCGGCCTCCCAAAGTGCTGGGATTACAGGCCTGAGCCACTGCGCCCGACTGGTAAACTGTTTTCTAACATACCGGCATGCTGATGTGAATTCTGGTGCCAGTGTGATTCTCATTCACTCTCCTTTGTCATTTCCTGGATTCCCCTTTTATTCCTGGTGTCCAGATGTTAGCGCAACCCAAGGCTAAGCCCCCTTGGGACTCTTGTCTTTTTCTACATTTACTCCTAAGGGACCCCAGTTCTGAAACTTCGGATATTAACTTTATGTTTAAAACTCCTTCTGCCAGGAGCAGTGACTCACACCTGTAACCCCAGCACTTTGGGAGGCCGAAGTGAGAGGATCGCTTGAGCCCAGGAGTTTGAGACCAGTCTGGTCAACATAGTGAGACTTTGTCTCTACAAAAAATAAAATAAAATAAAATTAGCTGAGCATGGTGGCTGCCACCTGTAGTCCCATTTACACAGGAGGCTGAAGTAGAAGGATTGACTGAGTCTAGAAGGTGGAGGTTGCATCGAGCCATGATCATGCCACTGCACTCCAGCCTGAGCAACAGAGTGAGACCCCCAACTTAAAACAAACAAACAACCAAACAGAAAAGAATTCCAAATTTATATCTCTAGTTCTGGTCTCTCCTCTAATATCTAATGACCAGTTACAAGCAGTTAATAGTTATCTCTATCTTAATAAGTAAAAAATGAAAAAAAAACAAACATTAATCCCATTTCCTGACTCAAGTTTTCTCCTCTCATAATCTTCCTGCTCTTGGAGATGAGGCCACCATTCCTTATCTGTTCTACCCATCATATTTAACTAATCCCTGCTCTCTCTCCTTACACCCACAAGGCATCAACAAGTTCTCTGGGCTCAACATAAAAATAAGTCCTCAAAATGAGTTGTGTGAATGAAGGTTGAGTTGGCAGCAATGAAAATGTGCCTAATTACTGTGACTTAAAGACGTACCCATTCTTTTATATAAATGAAGTCCATCGGCTGTATCATGCTGGGTAGGACAGACGTGTGAAGTCCTTGAGTACTCTGGATCTTTTTTCTGTTCCAGACCCTGCTTTCCTTTTCTCAGTTATCTCATTGTGACTTCTAGAACTCTAGACATTCCCATTTCAGGCAACAGAAGGGAGACGAGATGGCTGAAGGGATGTCATGTCTGTCTCATGACCGGCAGAGAAATAACACTGGGTATGAGAGAGGTTATGCTTGTGCAAAACACAGTTTTTAGCAGTATCTCCTTGTGTTGTCAGTCAGAATAGTTGAATACTGTAGTAGCTCAATGCACAGTTTCCAGGCTTTTCCTTTTGTAAAATCTAACAAGTGGATACCAACAAATTTGAGGGACTTGAATCTTTTTTATTTGCTTGAATTGATCTTTCGTTAAAATTTGAAGTCCTACTGATGTAGTAAGTAGCCGTGCAGAACTTGTAAATTTGGTTACTTTCTCACTGGATTTTGTGTGCTTGGAATAACAGAAACCGAAATAAAAATTACAAGGGAATTTTTGCCATGCTATATTAATGAATACTATATTCATGCAAAAAGCTCCAAACACACTAAAAATAAAGGGCCCCGAAATATCTTTCCCACTTGGATGAGTAATGGCTGGATAGCACAATATTGACTAATATTTTCTCATATGGGCATCCCAGAAAAGTCCAAATAAATCAAAAAGAATTATGTGGAGTAGTCATTAATGTATGTGTGTGTATGAGGCTGTGTGTGTGTATGAATATATGTATGTGGATACCCAGACAATTTTTATGTTTAATAAGTAGCCTGATGAAATTAGATTTATATAAAGAATATTGAATTTTTTTTTCATTTTCTGTGCAATTGCATAAGATTATGAGATAAGCGATCAAGTTATAAGCATCAGTGTATGTTGTGTTTTTTAGCATATAGTGTACTAATTATAGACACAATATACTTTCTCTCCTTATACATCTATGTTTAGATAAATGTATTTTTCTGTACATTTTCTGGAATGTGGGCTTAGCCATGCAAATTAACCTAGAATTGTCTGAGGGAAATATTCTTTTTTTTAGCTTGGAAAATATAATTTATTAAAAACTAAATTAGAAAGATAAAGAGAGAGAGAAAGAGGAGATTCACCTACCCAAGGCAAGGGAGGGGGCCAAAGCCTAAGAAAATGTGGCCTGGCCATAGCTCAGATAGCACATGGCCACACTGTGGTTTAGCAAGGCAATGGCCGAAATAGTCTTTGAATTAAATCTTTTACTGACTACTGAATGAGACAATTGATATTTTAATTTATTTTACACTTCTCAAAGTGAAATAATAAGCAGTAAATTCACTTTTAATTATTTTAAAAAGAGAATTGTAACTGCTCCTCTCTTTTATGTCTTAGAGCGTGGTGCTTAAAAGCCTTCTTTTCTGATATTTAGATATTTGGATGCACAACCCTTTTCCCAGGAAAGCTAGCACAATGCCTTGAACATAGTAGGTGCTCGATAAAGTTTTAAAAATTATTACTGCAAGCAAGATTATTTTTCAGTAAGCTGAGTAATTAAAACAGCTGCCCAGAAGATGGTGCTGTATGATCCCAAAAGAGTCTGATTTACCTAAAGGAAGAGAAAGTAAATGAGTGATTTAAATTTCACATGTTGATTATTTTGATTTTTTTTTAGGAAGAAAAAGATCACCCTACCCCCAATTTCACACAAATTATTGCTCACATAATAAATCTATATTTATTTTCTAGAGCTGTCAAAAGAAATTACCACAAACTGGATGGTTAAAAACAACAGAAGTATCTACTCTCAGAGTTCAGGAGCCTAGGATTCCACAATTGAGGTGTGGTCAGGACCACTTCCCTTACAAACCTCCAGGGGGGAATCCTTCCTGGCCTCTCCATTTCTGGTAGCCCCAGGCTGTCTGAGTTTGTGGCAGTTCTTTCCAATCTCTGCCTCTGTCTTTATGGAGCTGTCTTTCTTCCTCACATGGTGTCCTTTCTGAGTCTCTCTGCTCTTCTGATAAGGACACCAGTCATACTGGATGAGGGCCCATCTAATGACCTCCTTTTAACTTGATGACATCTGCAAAAATCCAATTTTCAAATAAGGTCATATATACAGCCACTGGGATTTCAACATATCTTTTAAGAGGACATAATTTAACCAATACAAACACAAATAATAATATTTTGCCTGCAGCTTCAATGATGGTCACTATCAATAAGTATATCAAGAAATTTTGTATTAATTTTCTAATAAAACAATTTGGATTTACACCACTTTTCCTCTCATTTTCCTGTGCAAATTTATGCATTGTCTGACTGGTTTCTGAGACCAGATCGATAGACCTAATCCATAACTTTGTTGAATTCAACAAAACCCAATATCTCAAAAACATTATAGAGACTCGCTCTCACTAGCAACATAATTTAGTATTGATTTGACCAGTTATTCAAATATACAATATCAATAAGATTTGTGTCCAAGAAATAATCAGAAATGTTTTATATATGAGGTCTGATAATTAGGGTTGCGAATCATCCTAGAAAAAAGTGCTGCATACCTCATTGCTGAATATCACTACGGTCACCTTCGAAGTACTCCCCTTGGGAAGCTATGTACTGATGCCAGCACCTTGTCCAGCCGTCAAAGCAATTTTGGAACTCTTTTTCTGGAATGACCATCAGAGTGCATTGTTACCCATTGAGGTCTCACAATTAAGTCTGCGAACTTGCCACTGTGCTTACATTGGCAGCACTGTACAAATAACTGTATTGGAACACCATCCCTACTTACCCAATCTGGTTCCCCACTGACTTTTTTCTTTACCTGGAGATACAGGAAATATTGAAAGAAAGACATCTTTTTTGATGCCATTCAGGGCTTCAAGGGTAATACGATGACAGCTCTGATGACCATTCCAGAAAAAGAGTTCCAAAATTGCTTTGACAGGTGGACGAGGCGCTGGCATCAGTACTTAGCTTCCCAAGGGGACTACTTTGAAGGTGACCATAGTGATATTCAATAACAAGTTGTGTAGCACTTTTTCTAGAATGAGTTGGTGACCTTAATTGTCAGACTATATATAAAAAAGCTTTTTTTTGTTTTTACTTTTTTTATTTTAAAGATGTGGGGTACAATTCAGGCTTAGGCATACACACATTTATTATGCAGGTACCCTTGTTGATTAGGCATGCCCCTCCCTCCCCTAGCAGGTTCCCTCAACTGCCAATCCCACCCCTCTCCCCGACAGTTTCTCACTACTGCCAATGGCTTTCTTATAGTATTATAATTGTTCAAGGTCTGCTTATGAGCGAGAACATATGGTACTCTGTTCTTTGTTTCTGTGATAGATCACAGAGTATGATAGACTCTAAATCCATCCAAGTTGCTGCAAAGTCCATATGTCTGTCCTTCTTTATGGCTGCATAATATTCCAAAGGTGGACTGGATTTTTAAATGTGGTACATATATAAAGTCTTATTTTATCAACCCAAAGTGATTGTAGCAACTGTTCAACTGGAATACACTTAACAAGTGTCCACTCCAGAATCTTACTCATTGACTTTCTGAGAAAAATTATTTGGGCCCTCATTCTTTCCTCCAATTTAAAGTTGTCTCTAAATAAACTTATCTTCCTGGATAATCAGATTCCTGATGATTTCTTTCTAGGTTTGTACTGCAGACCCTTCCTGAAACTTATTAGCATCACTAGTTTTAACAATGCTTCATATAACAAAAAGAACCCCCGTGGCCCCCTTTTCAAAGTTTTCTAACATCAGCACTATTGACATTTGGAGTTTAGTCATTCTTTGTGTGGGGTCTGTCCTGTGAATTGCAGAACGTTTAGCAATGTACCAAATGGATGCCAGTAACACTCACACTCCCACCTTGTGACAATCAAAAATGTCTGCAGCCAGGTACAGTGACTCAAGACTGTACTCCCAGCCAGTTCTTTGGGAGGTGGAGGTGGAAGGATTGCCTGTGCCCAGGAGTTCAAGTCTAGCCTGGGCAACATAGCAAGACACCATCTCTACAAAAAAAATTTTTTTTTTTTTTAAATGGCTAGGTATGGTGGCATGTACTTGTGGTCCCAGCTACTTGGAAGGCTGATGTGAGAGGATCGCCTGAGCCTAGGAGGTTGAGGCTGCAGTAGGCTATGATTATGCTATGCCACAGCCGTCTGGGCGACAGAATGGGACTCTGTAGACCTTGCCAAATATTCTCTGAAAAGCAAAATCCTCCCTGGCTGAGAGCCACTGCTCTTAATTGGCTTGTAAACTCATTAAAGTAAATTCATTGACTTCTCACTTATAGAAAACTGTTACAAATGTTGGAGACAATGTTGCAGCTCCAACTAGTCTCTTTTAAGTTTATTTTTTGCAAAAAGATTTAAATATATACACATTATAGTGAATAGGTAGGCATTCATTGATATTGATAAAAAAGAACTAACATTGATAAAATGAAATTATTTATTGATAATCATTTTATTTTGAGTCTCTTTGAAGGAGTTTTGATTGGAGGTGCTCTCTGATTAAAATCTGAGCTCTTCATTTTCTCACACTTGATGCCAGAGTTAGGAATACAGTCTAAAAAGCTATCTTTGTGTCCTAATTAAAACTGTTTCTTCAGCGGGCTGAAAGATGCTTTTGAAATGTTTTGAAAACTGTTTCACTTCACTTTATTTTTATTTGCATTATCTTCCTTTAGGTAAGAAAAATAAGTTGGAAGGAATAAAATAATTGACCTAGTTTGATGGTCCAATAGTTCATTGTTTTGTTTTTACACAATAGGCAGAATGTTCCTTGATATCCTGTTGAAAAGTCTGCTATAAAACTAAAATTCTCAGATCTGGTAAGTTGTACAATGGAATCGTTGTCCATATTCTTTGGCAAAATAAGTTAAGATCATCCTGAGCTGTGGGGGTAACTATATTACACATAAATCATCCAACCTAACAACCCAGATCTAAGAGAATCTTACCTAATACTATGGTCTATTTTCAAGGACTACACCCTAAGATGCATAGTTAGGATAATCAATACTTGTTTTCATAAATATTTGCCTGCAATTGAAGCTCATGCCTTCTGAGTTTGCAGTTAAGTCTTTCGTAAGACTTATATAGTTAAGTATAATTCTGATCAAATAGTCAATTTAGGCAGCAAAGCATTCTTTAAAAAATGGAGTTTTAGTTCTAACCCACATAAGGAAACATTGCTAAAAGCAGTATCAAATAACAAACAGAGCTGGGCATGGTGGCTAACACCTATAATCTGATCAGCACTTTGGGAGGCTGAAGCAGGAGGACTACTTGAGTTTAGGTGTTCCAGTCCAGCCTGGCAGCATAGTGAGACCTTGTCACTAAAAAGAAAAAGAAAATAGGAAATGCTGCACATGATGGCGCACACCTGTAATCTCTGCTACTCAGGAGACTGAAGCAGGAGGATTGCCTAAACCCAAGAGATAAAGGCTGCAGTAAGCTGTGATCATACCACTGCACTCTAGACTGGGTGGCAGCATGAGATCCAGACTAAAAAAAAAAGAAAAACACACAAAAAAACAGGAAACAATGAAAAATGAAGCATTACCCATAGCAATTTAGAACTCAAAAAAAAAATTCAGAGAAATTGAATTTTTAGAAAACTGTAAATGTGTTATGAAATCAACAAATTTCATTTGTAAATCTGAAGCTAGACCAAAGCAATAAAAATTTTATTAGCGAAAAACAGTGAACAATATTCTCAAGCTGTTATGCGCATTGTCTATATCTTATGGAAAATATTTCACCTACTCTAAAAAAATCACAATTTTAGAAAAACAAGGCTTTGGTTGCAGTATTTAATAACAACTAATATTTTTCTAAGGGATAATTTTAAATAATATGAATAATTTTGAAAACGTAAGTTTAAGTCATGTCTCCATACATAGATGACAGTATGTACTGTGATAAAAAATATGCTTGGAATTGTCTTAGCAAGGGTTGTTCTGCAAAACCTGTCTTCAATATCATTATTTTATTATTATTATTATTATTATTATTGAGTTGGGGGTCTCACTCTGTCACCCACGCTGGACTGCAGTGGCACAATCATGGCTCATTACAGATTTAACCTCCTGGGACTATAAGTGTGCACCACACTTGGCTTTTTTTTTTTTTTTGTGAGATAAAGCCTCACTATTTTGCCCAGGCTAGTCTAAAACTTCTGGACTCAAGCAGTCCTCCCACCTTGGCCTCCATAAGTGCTAAGATTATAGGCATGAGCCACCACACCCGACCTGGGACCATTGATAACTAGGGTCATGCAGCTGGTCTGGGTCAGACTACTGTTTTCTTTCTTTTTTTTCTTTTTTTTTTTTTTTTTTGAGTTGGAGTCTCACTCCGTCGCCCAGGTGGAGTGCAGTGGCCGCTTCCGGCCACTGCAGCCTCGACCTGCTGGGCTCCGGCGATCTTTCCGCCTCAGCCTTCCGAGTAGCCGGAATTACAGGCGCGCGCTACCACACCTGTCTAATTTTTTTTGATTTATTGTAGAGATGAGGTTTCGCCTGCCCAGGTGGGCCTCGAACCCGCGGGCTCAGGCAATCCACTCACCTCAGCCTCCCAAGGCGCGGGATTACAGGCTGAGCCACCGAGCCCGGCCAGACTACTGTTTTCATATAACACAGGAATAAATAGACGAGTTATTTTAATGTTCACTAAAATATATTTTTTGAATTTTTAGTCTGATATTCAGTTTACTAAGAGAAGAAACTTAAAGCATCAGAGACAGCTGTATCACATCCAAAATACTAAAAAGAACTCATCAATGACCTGGATTTCAACCACACTACTTTTGAGGAAGCATCTAAAACAGAAGCTTCCTCTAAATCTCAGGAAAACATGATATGAGGCAGCAGATTTTCTCCCCTAGGGGACAGATGAGAGACTCATCCCAGCATCTGGTTATGAAGTGGTGGGTGAGGAGGTGCAGGGACCCGTGGAGGACCCTGGACTTCAGTGACTCTTCAGCCCTCCAGGGAAAAGGGGAACTCGGGCTATGTGAGCTGGCCTGACTCTCTGGCCCCATAGAAATGAAAGGAACCCAGGCAACACCCTCCGGCCCCCTCCCACTCTGGGAGCTTTTCTGTCCTCTCAATAAATCCTGCTTTAAAAGAAAGAACTCAACATTTTGGCAAAGAAAGAACAAGGCTATGTAAACTAATGAAGCTTTTTTTTTTTTTTTAAGTCTGAGTGAGAAACCTCTCATTTCTATTCTGTTGCAGCAAAGGCTCCAGGGTCAGAAAATGCTTTTCTTTCCATCACACTGAAGATGCTAACCTATGGGGTGCTGAGAAAACCGAGCCTCCACACCTAACATACCAAAGAACAATTGTTATGAGGTTCAGAGAGGGAAAACAAGAAACAAAAGAGTTCCCTAATGAATTAATGCTGATGAAAGAGATTAATGATGTTTTGAAAAAATTAGATAAGAACACTCAAGGATACTAAGGTAGATAAGAAAACACAGTTTTTGGAATTTTGTTTCAAAATCTGATTTTTGAACTAAAAAATCATGTGCTCAACTAAATGTTGCAAAGGCTTCAATTAGTGGTCTAGAACAGGGGTTTCCAACCCCTGGGCCACGGTCCGATCCATGGCCTGTTAGGAATCAGGCTGTACAGCAGGCAGTGAGCAATCGGTGAACTAGCAAAGCTTCATCTGTAGTTACAACTGCTCCCCATCACGCGCATTACCGCCTGAGCTCCGCCTCCAGTCAGATCAGCACTGAAAAGCCAGCTTCCATTTCCAACATCCTATCTTTGTGAAGCTGGGCTTTCTGCAGTGACAGCCACCAACACGAGATTATGGAGCAGACTGAACATAAGGAACACACCTCGGGTGTCACCATCTCCCCCATCACCCTCAGAGGGGACCGTCTGGGTGCAGGAAAACAAGCTCAGGGCTCCCTGATTCTGCATTATGGTGAGTTGTATAATTATTTCATTAACTATGACAATGGAATAATAATAGTAATAAAGTGCACAATCAATGCAAAGTATTCGAATCATGCCAAAATCATCTCTGCACCCCCACCCCAGGCCTGTGGAAAAATTGTCTTCCATGAAACCGGTCCCTGATGCCAAAAAGGTTGGAGACCTCTGACCTAGAAGATCAAACAGGGAATGATTCCAAGTCGTATGAAAAGTTCAAAATCAAGGCAGCAAAGCTAGAGGACTTTAATAGATCCAAGAGTTAAGAAAAAAAGTAATGAATAGAAGATAAACAATTAAACACATAACAGAAGAAAATTTCCCTCAGAGAAACAAAGACTTGAGCCTGCAGCTTGAAAGAGTTCACTGAGTTCCAGACAGGATTGAAGAGAAAAGACAAACATCCAAGCGCAGATTAGCTTCAAAATCTCCAAACCTGAGGCGAGAGGATTGCCTGAGCGCAGGGGTTTGAGACCAGCTTGAGCAACATGGCGAGATCTCGTCTCCACAATAAATCAAAAAGTAGCCAAGCGTGGTAGCACATGCCTGTGGTTCCAGCTTGGAACACTGAGGCAGAAGGATCATCTGACCTCAGTAGATTGAGGTTTGCAGTGGCCATGAGAGTGCCACTGCACTCTAGTCTGGGCATCAGAGTGAGACTTCAACTCAAAAAAAAAAAAAAAAAAATCTCCAAACTGCAAGAAAAAACAAACATTTTCTTCAATGTACGTATAGATAAGAAAAATGAGTTTTATGCTGTTATTTTTGTATGTTTTTGCATAATGCTTTCTACTATTTCAAATGCAATAAATGCATGTCACCATTTTGATTTAAAAATATAGCATTTTAATACAAATAAATACACTACAGTAAAAGGTTAATACAGTTTTAATACAATAGTAGAAATATCAAAACCTTTGGAGTCAGGCAGACTTGACCTTACTAGCCTTGTGGTAAATACCTTAAGGTATTTATCTTAGTGAAGACTGGGTTTACTCATTTTTATTATAAAATGAAGATGTGTCTATCGGGATAAGCATTATGTGATTGAATTTTTTAAAACACCATTTATTGAGACTCTACTCTATGGAAAGCTTAGTGCTAAGCACAGAGCATACAGTTGTAATAACACAAATATGATATCGGTTTTCAAGGCGCTTATAGGTATATACTGTAATAGCATACACACATATTACATGACCATGCAAATAATTAATTACATCATTGATAGTAGTTGTGATAAATTATTCTTTTCTTTTCTGTTTTTTGGTTTTGTTTTGTTTTTTCTTTTTTGAGTCACCCAGGCTGGAGCGCAGTGACATGATTACAGCTCACTGCAGCCTTGATCTCCTGGGTTTGGGTGATCCTTCTGCCTCAGACTCCCAAGTGGTTGGGACTACAGGTGCAGCCAGCTAATTTTTCAATTTTTTGTATAGATGAGGTCTTTTTATGTTACCTAGGCTAGTCTCAAACTCTTGGCTCAAGTGATCCTCCCTCCTTGGCCTCCCAACCTGCTGGGATTACAGACATGGGCCACTACGCCTGGCCTTACAGTTGTGATGAATTTTTCTAAAGAACCACAGGATGTGCTGTGAATACAGACCACGGTAAGGGGTGAAATCAGACCCGATATTGAGTTAATGGTTGGCTCCCTTAAAAATGTAAAAATTGAGGCATGGTCTGAAATTGATGGTGCAGAGTATGAATTACATTGGTAAGAAAGGAGGAAAAGAAAGGGAGAGTGAAAAAAATATGGAGCCTACCAGGTAGAAGGAAAGACATGGACATGAGACTGATGGGTAAGAGTTTGATGGTGTCAAAGAATTGAAAGAAAGCTGGTGTAGATCTGCAAATGATGCCCAAAGGCCAAATCCTGCTTCTGGCTGTTTTTGTACAACTCGTGAGCTAAGCATGATTTTCACAGTTTTAAATGGTTGTTAAAAAAATAAAAGAAAAATGATATTTTGTGACAGATGAAAATTATGTGAAATTCACATTTCAGTGTCCATAAATAAATTTTGATTGGAACATAGCCATATTCATTTACATATTGTCTCTGATTGCATCTACTTTTTTTTTTTTGAGTTGGGGGTCTTACTCTGTCACTCAGGCTGGAGTGCAGTGGCACAATCATGGCTCATCTCAGCCTTGATCTCCCAGACTCAGAATCCTTCTGCTCAGCCTCCCAAGTAGCTGAGACTACAGGAACACACCACCATATCCAGTTAATCTTTTGGTGTTTTTGTAGACATGAGGTCTTGTCATGTTGCCTAGGCTGGTCTCAAACTCCTGGGTTCAAGTGATTCTCTTACCCTGGCCTCCCAAGGTGCCGGGATTACAGGCATGAGCCACTGAGCCCGGCCTGTTTTCACAATTTCATGGCAGCTTTAGGTGGTTTCGACGGGGACCACATGGCCTGCAAAGTATGTACTACCAGGTTCTTCATGGGAAGAGTTTGCCAATCCTGGAATAAATGAGACAAAAAAATGGGAAAAGTAGAACAATTTAAGACAGATTAGGTAGGCAGGAGGCAAGTCATTACTATGCTAGAAATTTAACCAATATTTACTGCGTTGCTTCTACAGGAAAATGCATTAAATATTCTGGATGGACAACTGTAATATCAACTTTTGGATCATAAAACTAATATTCTTTATGAAAGTTCAAGGTTTTTTTAAAGTTCTAGGTTTTAAAAAAACCTAGAGGTGGGATTAATGGTAGTCAATATCTGCCTGGGGAAGGGGAGGTGCATACCTCATCAACAAGGGTACCTGCACAATGAATATTTGTACACCTAACCCTTAATTGTACCCCACAATTTTAAAATAAAAATATATATATAATAAAAGAAGTTTATAAAAAGTAATGAGCAACTTTTTATTTTCCTGGTTGTACCTAGAGAATAATTAGCTGCCCTGTGATAAGGAGAGAGAGCGTGATTAGCAAATGTTGGCAGAACTATTTTTCTACTCTGAATGCAGAGTCAATTGTACTGTTATGTTATGAGACCGTGAGCCAAAAGAAATACTAGATTGAGCCAGATGGGCCACTTTGTTCCTGGTTACTCAAATCGGAAGGGACACATCTTGGAGAGATAATAAAGCAAATTAGTTAAGAGGATATTTTCAAAGTAGGCAACTATTGAACATTATGAGTTGGATGCTTTTTTACACAGATGCTGCTTTGAAATTTCAATCAACTGTTAATTATCTATTCTACTGGGAGAGAAAAGAAGTACAGATATTGCAAAAGCATGAATAACCCCAAGTCATGTATGTTGGCTTTGGTACGTGCTCTGTGTCTTCTTGGCACTTGATTCACCTAAACAATTATATTAGCTTAATATTTAAAAATATATTTCCTGGGTACTAATAAACGATGGCAGGGAGAAGTCACTAGAAACAGAACAGCTTGAGAGAAGCTGTCTGTGAATTTTAAAATATGCTGTCATATATCAGAGTGGTTAATGCCTGAAAATATGGGAGGGCGGGGAGTGAAATACTCACAACTTGCATTATTTGCCACATATGAGGGCAGCTCAGAAACACAGAAATGCCTTTCGGTGTCACTGATGAGTTCCTTTTACTGAGTGCTGCAGAATTTCATGTACCTAAATTTCCCTATGACATCCCAGTTCCAGACTAATGTCCTGATTCCCATGCCTCCCCAGTTCCTTTATTCATCTAGGGCTGAGGTGGGAGAGTTTTTGGGGCAGTAGATAGTAGGTAGTTGGACACATAAAATAAATAAATAAATCAAGAAGAAACAGCATAGTCTGTTGAATTGGCTATTATGGAGTGGCATCTAATTGTATTGTTCTCTGAGGGAACCAGGTGACAGCAAACAGAAACCCAATAGTCTGGTCTAAGTAATACCGATAAGTTTAATCATTTTTCCCTAAGTGAGGCAATTAATAAGATGGAAGCAGGTAGAAACAAGAGGCTATTCAAAAAGGGAAATGTGGCAGACAGACTCTCAAGGCAGCCACCTTTGAGCCCTTTCTCCTAGTATTCACCATTTGGGGTAATTCCCTTTCTTCAATGTATGTATATGTTGGGGGCAGGGATTCTGTGTCTCCCTTCTATCTGTGGAATGGGGCAAAAGTGTACTTATGTACCTGTGTTTATGCTGTTACATCCTATAAGACGAAGCAGCCACCTTGTCTGAAGTCCTCACTGGAAAACAAGCAGCATGTTGTGTGTTGCCCACATGGCGAGGAGCTGAAGGTAGCCTCTTAGGAGCTGAATGGCCTCTGTCCAGCAGTCAGCAACAAACAGAGGCCCTCAGTTCTATAATCCCCAAACTCTAATTCTGCCAGCAAGTGTAGATCTTTTCCCAGTTGAGTCTCAGATGTTCCTGCAGCCTCAGCCAATGCTTGCTTGCAGATTTGTGAGAACTTAAGCAGTAAGCCCCTCTAAGCCATGCTTGGTCTTCTGACACCCAGAAACTGTGATACATGTGGATGTTGTCTAAGCTGTTAAGTTTGTGATAATTGGGTTCACAACAGTAGAAAACGAATACAGGAAGAAACCCCCAGCATTTAATCCATGCTTATTGTAAGGGGCTAGATGAAACACTAAGACTTAGAGTAGCATATCCTGAACGTGTCTTGAAGAACATAGTTAAATGAGATCATCTGGAGAAAAAGTTTCTTCATATACATTGTACTTTAGTATCTGAATATTCTGAGAACTTCTGTAGTTTAAGAAAAAATCTGCTTAACATTTAAAATTAATACATTTCAAGTTTTTATTGGAAAATATATGTATTTATTTATTCAAAGCACTCTAATGTGTATTCACATATTTATAAATTTAATTATTCAGATGTATTATTCATAGCACTTCAGTGTGCATTAATATACCAAGAGGTATTAGTATTAAAATACCAAGAGAAAATGTACCAAGAGAGGAAGCGTTGGTTGAGAGAAAGATATTGGGATTCAAAGTAGGTACTGTATATGACTGTTGTAAAAGATGTGTATTTATGATGACTACAAGGACTGTGGCCTGGGATTTCTGTTTCTGACTACAATGGAAATTCTGAAGAAAAAGATAAGGTCAAGCATCTACCCTCTATTCAACTCACAGTTAGCATTAAAGAGTTTTTTTTAGCGACTTTGAAGATGTCTTATTACTTATAGTCATTGTTTATCTTATTAAAGACTTCAACCAAATATTACATTACGCAAGGTATATATTATTGGAGCAAGTTGAATTCACAGCCTTGCCAAGTTTCTTGAGTGGGGATTAAAAAAAGGATTAGAAAGGCATAGGACCTTGAGATTTTGGAAAAGGATGAAAATGAGAATCTTAAAGCCAAATCCTATTGAGTCTTCTTCTGCTGTCATACTTGCCTTTTCTCCCCCTGTTTGAGGAGGCCAGTATCCCCTTTGCTTAAAAGTCATGTGAACCAGAGGCAGTATCATTGTTCATTCTTCAGATTTATAAATAAAGTCATCTTCCAAATAACTTTGTGGGGGGAGGGGATTGCAAAGTTTTATCTTAGAAGAGACAACTTGTACATACAAATCTTTGCTAAATCAGACCAACATATATTGGCAGAAAACTAGAAAATATGTGTGGAAATGAATTCTAAGATTGCTAGACAAACAAGACCAATATAATGTTGGATCAGACCAAATGTGTTGTTTTGGTTATACTTTCCTGAGAATCCAAAGTTAATACATTAGTTCAAGCAGCAGGAAGTGGATGAAATAGTTTGTTTGCTTTGAGTGGCTGAATCATGCACTCAATGGTATACAGAATTTAATGCATCTGAAATTCCAGAACCAACATAATGTAGAAACAGGAATCTATGGTCTTAGAGAGACGGCAATGTTGGGGTAGATTTTTATAAGGAAAAATGTCACCTACTACTTTACTGTCACCTGACAGGGTCCAGAAGACACTAGGTTTACTAAGATATTAAAAAGTATGTAGGTGAGAGAAGCCTTAGTATCCTTGGAAAGGTCTCTGGCAACTGTCCTTAGCTGGGGATAACAATGGCAGATATATCCATTGAAATGAGTAACAAAGGCCATCTGGCAGTGCTTAAGTGATAGTGACAAGAGGGTACAATTATGGAAGTGGCAGCAGAAGCATAGTGTCCAGCACAGCATTTTGATCACAGACACTGGCAGAGGTGATTAATTGGTCATGTTGCCGCCAGGAATTAAATAGACAGGTGGCATGTGAAATTGTTAATTGATTTATTTAACTGTAAAATCTCTTGAATTATAATATGAATCCCTGCAATAAGAATATATGTCTTCCCACCTAATAACCGACAGAATTAAGTCTGTTCACAGATGCAGATTTTCTTGGTTGAAAGTAAGGCTATATTCTTGAGAACATTTCCTTCAACATAGCCACAATAACTATTACGTTAAAAATATTTATTCTGCTCATTTTTTTTGCCAGAATGGCTATATATAAGAGAACAAAAAATATCTAGACTTTGAGATATTATTAGACACTGAATCTGAATCAACTTAAATCCTGGAAATGCTAAACGTGACCATGGAATGAAAGTGAAGACCCCTGATTCCTCTGAGATATTCTAAGGTTATTTGACAGTCAGTTGATTGAGTCTGGTTATCTTCCCAATTCTTGAATAAATGTTTGGAATATGCAGTCATACTCTGGAAAGCATGCCTCCACACATTGGCTCTCTGGGTCAAAAACTGGTGTGATTCTATCTGGGTGATGTTTACACTAAAAGCCCAGACTTCATCACTAATCAATATATCCATGTAACAAAACTGCATTTTAAATCCCAAAATCTATTAAAAATACAGATATAGACATAGGTATGTGAAACCTTTCTCTAAGGAAAGTTATAGAACTGCCTAATTTTTAGTCTGCATAGTATTTCATTATATGCAGATGCCATAATTTATTTAACCAGTAACTTATTGGCAAACATTTAATATTTTTTCTAAAAATTTGCTATTAAAAACAGTACTGTAACTACAAATATCTATAGGTTTAAAAAAGAACTGGTACTATTATGGTAAGAAGGACCTAGCAGAAGCCTCTGTAACTTCTGTGTCCAACAAAAAGAGTAAATCAAAAGCAATATCACATCCCTAGAGAAGCTACCAAAGTTAATGCCACCAATAAAAATTTGACATATGCTGTGATGGAAATTATATACATGACTACTTTTAATTCACTTTATCTGTCTTGAAAAAAGCTGGATGGATCAAGACAATCAGGATTATTATACAATTTTTCAGGTAGTGACCCTAATTGTAGCTACTGGTCCAAATAAAATGTCCCAACTTAAGAAAAGCTATAGTTCTGCACATCTTTATTGTTTTCTTCTAAACCAATTAGAAAGAACTCTCAGTGGAAGTTGACATTTACTTGGGAAGGACAGCAGTGCACTGTCATAGCCTTGCCTCAGAACAATGTCAACTTTACTATTCTGTCATAACACAGTCCAATGCTATTACACAGAACATTCCAAAGATCCACAACATTAATGACATCATGCTAACTGGACCTGGTGACCAGGAACCAACAAGTAGCCTAGATGCTGTAAGACCCATGTCCACCGGAAGATGGAAGAATAAATACAGTGAAAAACAGACCCTGTAGTAGCGTCTAAGTGTCTCGCACTCTAGGGATATACTGTGTTTGACTATTCCTTCTAAAGTGAGAGACAAGGTTTGCCTTTTTCCTAGTCTACCGTTAGAAAGAAATCAGAATGTTTTCTGGGACTCCACATTTAGTCTCACCAGCCAAGGACTAATTCAGGCTACTTATTTTGAGTGACCCCCAGATCAAGAAAGAACCTTTCAGTAGAAAGTCTGCAGCGCAAGATGCTGAGATCTTTGAACATTAAGATCCAGCAAATCACAGTCAACAGTTGATATATTTGTGGAAAATAAAACTGATATATGGAATGTTCTTCAGGATTCTAGATAAGAATGATCAGAAAGACCCTTGATATTTGGAACAAAGCCATCTCCTCTTCAGCAGACAACTATTACACTTTTGGAAATTGCGTCTGTATTGTTACTTCAGCCTGGTAAAGATATATATACACATACATACCTTGTAACATTGAGTTACCATGCAACTATGCACCATGTACTGCACATATACAAATTTTGGGTCAAGATAGTCCTTCTAATACAAGTTGCATAATAAATGGTCAGTCTCCTGTGACACATATACTCTGGTTGTACTGACTCTTTTATTAAATCCCACCTGAGTGCTATTGAGGCATTCCCTATGGTATGTGGACAAAGAAGGAAACAAACCTTGGTTTGGCTTACATCTTGCTGACACCAGCTAGACTGAACTTCTTCGTGACATCCCTATCGGGATGGACCTGAAAGAAAATGCTAAGGAAAAAAAATATTAAATTCATTTTTATACCATACCTAGGAAGACAAAAAGTCAAAAATCAAACATTTTTCCTAATTTGTGAGATGTAGCTTATGTTTTCAGATAAATAGTAAGAATAAGAATGGAAGATCGGTGACAGGGGACATTGGGGAAGAGACAGGTAGAAGGACTCTCAACATGGGCAAAGAGTGTACAGATGTTTATGTCTCATGGGACTATTTATCAAGTAGCATCTACTATAAGAGGGAGCTTTCCATAGGGTAGACAAGATGGTTCATCTTGTGGATGTCAATATCAGTCTGATTTTTTTCCCTAGCCATTCAGGGTAGTCTCAGTGGGTCCCTACACAGAGCATGGCTAAAAGCACATCGCTTGAAAGCAGAAAAGGGACGGTTTCTAGCAGAAAAAACAGGCTCCTGTTTTAACCAAAGAAAGGGTGCTGGGCAGAAAAGTAGCAGGTTTTCAATCCTCCTGGAGTGGATGGTGGAATAGATCTGCCTGGGAGAACAATGAAAGGAAGCTAGTGAAGGCAAGGCAGTCAATTTAGAAAACCACTTGATAGAATGATGTGATAATGGAGAGTTTAAAGCTTGGTGTTATTCTAAAGCTAATTGGCATAAGAAAATAGCAATAAAAAAATCTCAGAAAATCAGCTGGGCATGGTGACTCCCTACTGTAATCCCAGTACTTTGGGAGACTGAGGTGGAAGGATCCCTTTAGCCCAGGTGTTGGAGACCAGCCTGGGCAAGGCAGTGAGTCCTTGTCTCCACAAAAAATTTTAAAAAGTAGCTGGGCCTGGGGGTGCTTGCCTATCATCACAGCTAATCTGGAGGCCGAGGCAAGAGGAGCTCCTGAGCCCAGGAAATGGAGGCTGTGATGAGTCAACAAAGTGACACCCTGACTCAAAAATTTTTTTTTCCAGAAAAAAAATTGTTAAAGAAAGGATAAAGCAATCATATTTTACTCTGTGAAGGATAATGAATAATATTTATTTACCCAACAATATCAAAGCACACCAAGTTTTAATTAATAGACTTAATTAAGAGGAAAACCAGTGAATACTTAAGTATGGCTATAGAATAGTGTGGAACTGCTCTCAATTTTAACACTGTGTGTGAAATAATCTGTGTTGAGAGGGTGATCGTGATATAAAGACGAGGTAACAATGAGTGCTCATTCTCATTTGATGGTGAGAGGAGCCAAGAGAAACTATTCTTTTATTACACAGATTTTTGAAATAAAATCATATGTTACTATAAATAACAAAGGTAAGAAACAGAAACTTTTGAGTTATGCATTATGGGTGTATTATGAGCAGAGAATGGTGAGATGGCAAAGCTAATATGACAGCAAGTACAAAGATAATACATCCAATTAATAAACAGAGAAATGGCAGGATAAACATGGTAGAAAAATGTAGACATGAATATCAGAAGACACATTTCAAAGAGTTTATAGTGGTTTCTCTGGAGGAGAGGAGATAGGAGACTTTTGCCCTTCTGTACTATTGCGTTTTAAAACCTAAATGTATGCCTTAACAACATGGAGATAAAAATAAAATCAATTGGTGTTTTTTTTCACACCCTTGAGTTGTAAACTAAGTTCCAGAAACACTATGTTTCATTGTCATAAAGTAAAGCAGACCCATGGTAAATACTGTCAAGAAACATTTCCATTATGCTAAGGAAATACAGTGATGACTCCAGACAGAGGATTGCTAGAAAAGGGACTTTTTTAAGAAAGGAAGCTTTCTAAGCAAAGACTAAGGCAAGCTGTGCATTCTGAAAGTACAAGGCATGCACCATGATTATGAGACTATCATAGGTTGAAGTGCAGGATTTCTAAAGTTGATGGAAGAGTTCCTGGGAGATGAAGATGGATATGTAGATTTTGGTCAAATTTTTTTATTCTTGGAATAGGGACGTAATATTTATGTCAAACACATTGCAGCTCTTTTTTTGAGTTTTTTATAAGATCAGATCAGATGATAGGATAATAAATCTGGAAGCACAGAGTATAAGAAAGTTTAAAATAGTAAGAGTTGAACGACTGGTCATCTGTTTAGGAGTTCTTACACAATCCCACAAAAGAAGTCAATTATATTAGGAAAGATCATGAATTGCTAACATTTATAGAAGCTTCATAAGGACCAACGATTCCTTTAGGTTCGGTATCTGGACTATCAAATTTCATCCAGAACCCCCAAAATTCAACTGTCCTACTGTCCTCATTTATAGATATTGAAACTGAGCTTTAAGTGAATTGAATATTTTACATCCAATTTAATTTAAGTGAATTATATATTTTACACCCAATGAAGTGTGGTAGGGTCAGAATTTGAACTCAGGCAATGGAACTCCAGAGAATAAATGCTTAACCAGTCACCATGACTTTCTCACACCTGAAATAAGGCAGTGTATAGGGCTATGAAAGCCATGACAGTGAGCCTAGATTTTATTCCAAGCATAAAGGTAAAGCCATCGGGGTAATACGATGTGATACACAATGTTTAGAAAAGACTTTAATGTGGCAAGTAGAAGCCAGTTGTTGTAGACTGAATTGTGTTCCTCCTAAATTCATATGTTGACATCCTAACTCTCAGTATTTCAGAATGTGACTGTATTTGGGGTTGGATTTTCAAAGCAGCGATTAAGTTTAAATGGAGCCATTAATTCAATATAACTGGTGTCCTTATAAGGAGAAGAATTTGGGACACACACAGAGGGAAGACCATGTGAAGATATAGGAAGAAGATGGCCATCTATAAGTCAAGGAGGAAGGCCGCAGAGGAAAGCAATCCAACTAAAACCTTGATCTTGGGCTTCTAGCCTCTGGAATTGAGAACGTAACTTTCTGTTTGCCTGGTGCTGACCTTGGAATAGCTCCCATGTGTGCTGCCTCAGGAACAAAACTGGGAAAAAAACTTAAGTTTCCAAAGTCTTCAGTTTGATGTCAATGGTTTCTTACTCCCAATGCTAAAGACTCTGAAGGTTTTTTTTCCTCCAAAGTGCAGTATGTCCCAGGTAAAACGACAGACTTCTCAAAAGCCAGGCAGGCAGCATGTAAAACCTAGGACCTCAGGCTGAAGTTCTTATCAGTGGCATTCCATAACCTGAACATGTAAAACCTAAGTGACAAGAGCACTCCTGTTTGTTTTATTTCTAAACTTTCAGAGCAGCTGCCCCTTCCCAAGATCTTAATGTTTTTTCTCCTGGGCTCTGCAGCTGTGGCACCTTGGGATGGCAGCCTTGGCAGATGAATAACCCAGGGAAAACTATGCAGGTGAATGTTGATGGGGACTTTGACTTGTGGTTGAGGCCAAAGTAATGAGAAGAGGTTGATTTGGCGATACTTTTTTAAGATCAAGCCAGCTGATGTCTAAGTGGGAGGAGAGGAATCAAGGCAGCATGGATGACTCCTAAATTTCAGTTTTCTGAGATGAGATGAACAGAGATGGAGATCCCTGGGGAAGGGGCAGGAATGCAGATACCAGAAGATGATAGGATGGAGACAGCAGAGAGAAAAGTCAGCCTTTGAAAGCCCCAGTGCAATGTATCCCACTCATATTGTTAAATACTAAGAGCTCATAGATGATAAGAAAATAACCTTGAGTAGAGGGAAAGAAGGTGATCTTGCCCCTTCACTTTTTAGAATATGAGTTCATTTGCCAAGTCGGTGGGATGGGTTTAGGGGCCCAGGGGGTTAAGACAGTTTGACAGGTTTACCATAAGTAGCCTGATTTTACTTTCAAAGCAGGGACATCAATTAGACAAAATTTGCTCCAGTTTGAGGATGAGATATTGTTTAGAGGTTATACGCACAGTCATTAGAGCCACATTGCTGAGTCTGACTCCTAACCCAATGCCAGTTATAATGAAATCTCTCTTTATTTCTTTAACTGTAAAATAGGTTATATAATACTCCTTAATTCATGGGTGTTTGTGGCAACTGAATGGGATTCAAGTACTTATAAAGCGGCTTGGTATATTTAAAGTCTCAGTAGAAATTAGTTGTTTTTGTTACTATCATCATCATCATCACCATCAGGAATAAAACACTAAAGACATAGGAAAGCAATTTTAACTAACAAAGACACCTAAATTGGAGCCAAAGTTAATTAAGCTCCCCAAGTGGCAGTCTGAATAGAATTTACATGGCATTTTGCTAACAAATACTCAAGAATCACTAAAATTAAGTTAATTCAGAAGTTCCCTTAAGTACTATTTTCTGAATAAGTTTGTCACATAAGTCATCCTTTTTCAAAGCCATGACCATTGCCCCCAAAATGATGTTTTGTATGTTATTAAGAAGCTTAGAAATTGGCAGAATGGTAAGCAGGAAAGTCACTTTTCTCTTACCATGTTATTGACTTTCCTATTACCCACTTAATTTCAGCAAATGATCTCACTTCCTACTTCTCCGAGAAAAGTCAGGTAGGCATAAAGTACCATGTTTTTTTTCCTGTCACTAGTGATGACTGTCCTCTTGTACCCAAACACATGTCATGTCTTTCCCTTGTTGCAATGGAAGGTGTATCTGTCCCTACCCAAGATGACATCCCTCTGCACTCGGGACACTCAGGATCCCCTCAAGCATCTTTGGAGACATTCCTCGCTTGATAATTTTTTCCTTGTATCTTTAGATATTTCCTCTCTACTGAAGAAGAAAGTTCCTCTCCAAGTGCTTCTCAAACATTCTTCATCCTCCTATCTTAAACACTTGTCGCCACCAGCTACCACTCTGTCTCTCTCTTTCACTCTGGCCAAGCTTGGTCAAAGGGTTGTTTATACTTGTCATCTTCACCTGTTCACCTTCCTGTGCCTGTTCCAGTGTCTGCAGGCGGCCTTTGCTTCAACAGATTGTCTCTCACTGAGTTCACCAATGACTTCCTCATCAATAAATCCAGTGGACATTTTTAGCCTTATCTTTCATGACCTCTCAATAGCTCTTGGTCTCTCTATGCTTCTTGAAATATTTCCTGTGTATTGTTCCTGTTTTTTCTACCTCTCTGGCTCTCCTGCATCTTTAACATGGTCCTTTTTAACCTGCCTTCTTCCTTGCTTCTTCCATCTCCTCAGCTCATCTCAACTTTCTGTACACCATCCCTCCCTCCCCCACGTGTCCCTTGGTAATGTCACCTCTTTCCTGGGCTTCTATGACTGTCTGTAGGCTGATAACTTTCATTCTTACTGAAATCCTGCCCAGATTTCTCTCTTGTGCTTAACATTCATATAACCAAATAACAACCTAAACTCTCCATCTAGATATCGTTTTGTCTCCAACTCAAAATGCCCAAAACCAAATATGGAAACATAGCCTCATTTCTGATCCCTAAAATTCTATTTCTGTCTGATGATGGGTCCAACATCCAAAAGAACTATCCAGAAAGTTGAGAATCTTCATTGGCTTCTTTGCTCTTAATAAGCTCTAAAATCTTTCTTTCTTTTCTTTTTTTCTTTCTTTCTTTTTTTTTTTTTTTTTTTTTGAGACAGGGGCTTACTTTGTCCCCCAGACAGAATGATAGCTCACTCCAGCCTCCAATGCTTAGCTTCAAGTGATCCTTCCACCTCAACCTTCTGAGTAGCTGTGACCACAGGCACATGCCACTATGCCCAGCAGTTTATTTATTTTTTGTAGAGGTGGAAGTCTCACTTTGTTGTTTGTGCTTCTTGTTGTGTGTTGTCTTGTTCATCCACAATTCCTTATCTATAGAGGACTATCTTGTCCACTTAGATGTAATTTATTTTCATATTTTTTGGTCACACATAGGTCATAATTTAAATTCTTAGCATGCCTATCAAAGCCTGTAATTCATCAGTCTTGTCTATTTTTTCCATCTATGTATTATGATTCTATTTCATTGAAAACACAGGGTTACGCATTACAGTTAGGAGAATTGTCACACAGGAGTTCCCGACACAGCCTCTGGATCTTGATAGCCAGGATTTGATCCCAGATTCTGCTACTTATTGGTTGTGATATTGAACAATTTTTTTTTAATTTTTAAGATGTGGGGTACAATTCAGGATTAGGTATACAAGTGATCATTGTATAGGTCAAGTTTGGGCCTCGCTTTGGTTCCTACTTCGCCTGGTTTGAGATCAGGTAGCTTTACTGTGCTCCCCCCCCCGGCCCCCACCCTGGCAGTATCCTGCTACTAGCCATCCCTTTCTTATAGTATTATGATAATTGTTCAGTTTTACCAAAATCTACATATCCATCCTTATCTCCTAATAACTCTTTCATCAAACTTAGAAATCCTGCAATTCAACCTATGATATTGTCACAGTAAATGTTCAGGATCCAGTTATGAGTGAGAATACGTGATACTCTGTTCTTTGTTTCTGTGATATCACTGAGTATAATCGACTCTAAATCCATCCAAGTTGCTGCGAAGTCCATATGTTTGTCCTTCTTGATGGCTGCATAATATTCCATTGTGTATATGTACCACATTTTTTTAATCCACTCCAGTTTTGACGGGCAGCAACATTGGTTCCATGGTTTGCTATTGTGAATAGTGCTGCAAAAAACATGTGTGAGCGGGTATATTTTCTGTAAAATGATTTGAATTCCTTTGGGTATATTCCCAGTAAGGAGATTGCTGGGTCATATGGAATGTCAATGACTAGTTTTTTTAGAAATCGCCACACTGTTTTCCAAAGAGATTGTACTAATTTGCATTCCCACCAGCAGTGTAAAAGCATTCTTTTTTCTCCTCATCCTCACCAGTATCTGTTATTTGCTTGTTTTATTAACGATGCCTATTCTTACTGGGATTAGGTAGTATCTCATTGTGGTTTTTTTGATTTGCATTTCTCTGATGAGTAGTGAGGCTGAGCAATTTTTCATGTGTCTGTTGGCTGCCCATATATCTTCTTTTGAGAATTGTCTATTCATGTCTTTTGCTCACTTTTTGACGGGGCTGTTTTTTTTTTTCATTTCAGTGCGTTTGTGTTCCTTGCAGATCCTAGATGTTAGGCCTTTGTCAGATACGCAGTTGGCAAATATTTTTTCCCATTCTGTGGGCTGTCTCCCCACTCTCTCGAGGGTTTCTTTTGCTTTGCAGAAGCTTTTCAGTTTGATGAGGTCTCACTCGTTTATCTTATCTCTGACAGAGCACATATGCAGCTGGTGGGAATTCCATGAATTAAGGAGCCACTTTGCAGACTGATCAGTCTAATTACTCTAGCTAGGACTTCCAACACAATGTTGAACAAGAAGGGTGAGAGTGGGCAGACTTGTCTTGTTCCGGTTTTTAGGGGAAATACTTCCAGTTTCTGCGAACAAGTAGTTTAACCTACTCGTGTCTTAGTTTGCTCACCTATAACACAGGGATGCTAGAACAATTGTTTCTACCCCACAATACTATGGTAAGGACTGAATGGGGAATGGTAAATCCACGCAATGTGTGGGTACACCGTCACAGCTTGGTAGCTTTGCCCAAGATTTTACTACAATAACTTGCTTGCAATTACTCTGACTCTCTTGCTGTTTCCCCTAAGATCTTTGCTGGATAAACTCTAACTCAAAAAAAAGTACAAATGTCTGGCCTATCCCATATAAGAAACAGTTGGAACCCTCCAGAACAAAAGTACTGATTCCATAAGCCCCAGGCACCACGGGTCCCACAGTACCACCCAACACAACCATAAGCTCTCTAGTTAGCTAGTACTTCTGTTCTTTGGCAAAGATTATTTAATAACTGTTAGGGAGGTGGGCTGAGCAGGTGCCATGGGTATGCAAAGAATTGCATAGAAATTAGATTAGAAAATAAGGTTTATTTTGAAAGTAGATTAGAAAAGAGTGGATGCACTTCTCAAGGGCGAGAAGGGGCCAGATGCTTGAAGGAAACACGTCAGCAAATGATTGAGATTGAAGGCTTCCAAAGCTTCTTTTGGGGGGCGAAGATCAGGCAAGCATTCACAGGAGGTGATGTCATGGTGATGGGGTCTGTTTTTCACATCTCTGATAACAGGAGAGATGGGTGGGTCAGTCACGAGCACCCAGATAAAGGTGGGCCAGTAGCTGGATGAGTGGGTCAGTCATAGATGGTGTAATCACATAGATGAGAAGGACTGGACTGGTAGCTGAAAGGCACCATTCTTGGGAGATGTTAATTTTAATGTCTTGTGACTTGCCAGTGTTCCAGGAAAGGATCATCATCGTGTATGAGCTCAAGGAGACCAGAGAAACTCCATTTGGGGCTATGTCCTTTCAATAACTTTTTCTCAGTTCCCAAAGCTGTAACATCCTTCCCCACAAAGTCTCATTTTCAGCTGATGATTTTGCCTCCTATTCAATGAGAATTAGAAAACTTCAGACTGAAACTGTAATCTCATCTTCAGTCCAAAATCCTACCTGAGTCTGCTCCCATTTCTTCGACCTCTCCTTGCAGAGAGGGGTGCATCTCTCCTTCTCATCAAAGAACGGCATATACCCCAGAGCAGGGTCCTGTCACCATCCACCTTCTCACAGGGGGCCCCTTCAGTTACCCCCACTCCAACCTCCTTCCTTTTGCCGTCTGCTGGCTTATTCTCAGCCATGTTCCCAAGCTTCCTCCCAACACATTTCCTGTTTGCATGTTCCCAACAGCTACCAGGCTGTTTCTCTTCTTTCCAAAAATCCAAACTTTCCAATACTTTCTGTACCAGATCTTTCTGCTTCTTGTTCCCATGACTGCCAACTGATCTCTAAACACGTGAAAGTTTTAGAATGGCCCTCATCAATTTGTTTTTCTAACATTTTCCTTCATGTGTTCCCCTAAAGGTGATACATAATTTTAAAAACCTATATCTAAATATATCTAGAACAATCTCTTCTGATGAGTATAAGTAAAGATTCTAACTGAAGGAAAGCACCGGGTTACAATTTAATTAGCCACATTTTTTTTTTTTGTCTGAGTGGCACATATAACATCAATGTCCCTTCTAGTCAGTGCCTCTGGAATGTGATGATGGTCTCCCAGACTCACAGAGGCCGGATTGTCCAATCGGAAAGAGGAACTCCATGTTCTCTCTTAGCAGGAATTCGTCTCTTTTCTCTTCAAGGGACTCTTTCAATTGTAAATCTGTCTTTTTTTTTTTTTCTGTTGAGTCCGGGTCTCACTCTGTAGCCCAGACTAGAGCTCAGTGGCATAATCACTGCTCACCACAGCCTCCAACCCTTGGGCTCAAGCAATCCTCCTGTGTCAGTCTCCCGAAGAGCTGGGATTACAGGCATGTACCACCACACCAGCCTTTTTTTTTTTTTTTTTTAATTTGTAAAGACAGGGTCTTGCTATGTTGTCCCGGAGTCTCCAACTCCTGGGCTCAAACGATCCTCTAGCCTTCGATTACAGGAGTGAGCTACCATCCCCAGCACTGTTTGTCTTTTTATCTGTTTTGACAGGGGTCTCTGAAGGCAAAGCCACAGTTCTTTGGTCCACCCCACTGTACACTCTGCCAACTGAGTGACTGGGGCCCAATGGCCTTGTGTTACATGTTTTATGCATTTGCTGAATGGGTGAATGAAGACCCTCCTCTAGCAAGGTCCCCGTATGCTAGTAAAAGGATGTTGGTAGCTGTCAGCTACAATGGGGTAAAAGACGGTTGACTGATTTTTACCCTAGACTTTGGTTATTAATCACTAAAACAAACTTGCTATAAGACACTTCAACAGGTGAACACTCTGGGGTTTTCTAAAAGGAGACGTCTAAAAGACCATTAGCAGCGTAATTAAGGGCAAGACATTAAGATTTGGTCACTGCACTTTCCAGGTGAACCTCATACATGAAGTGACCCAACTGTACAGTCAGGAATATCCTTCTGCAAGAACAGCTGCAGACACTCAAAAAAAAAATGTGATGTTTCCAGAAGATAAAATAAAAAATAAACATAAATATAACCCTGGAATTTTTTTTTTTTTTTTTTTTTGCACAAATCCAAAGCAAATATTCCCCATCTGGCTTTCTCTTTGTGCAACCATGGATAGAAACCAGAGTAAAAGCAATCATTCTGTAATCCCTCAAGTCCTTAAGCAAAGAATAAATGCAATTTTCTTTCCTGGATACAAAAATATAAAAAGTCAACTCTGATTTGGAGCAGGTGTCAATGCTTAAGTGAATCCTAAATCATAATTAAACATAAACAGGGTCTAATCTCACCTTTTGATCTCAAATTTTCATTGTAAAGACAAGATGAAGTGGTAAAAATCCCTAAATGAATTCTGTTTCATTCGAAAATATGCCGCTGTCCCTTCGGTTCTGGGTGGAGGTTCGTATTATTCCGAGAAACTTCGTTGCTTGTTTACACGTTCTTAGGCTCTGTCTTCTGCTGGTATTGTAGAATGAAGAAACATAGCAGAGTCACAAAAGGATGCGAATTAAGGGTCTACAATTTGCATTTGAAAAATCAATTATGAGCTGCAACCACAGACATAAGAAGTTCGACAAATAAAATGTGATGATGTGGCTTCTGGGGATGGTGTGAGCCTCAATGAGAAAACATGTATGAAGTGCCCTTTGGAAATGTCATATAAATGCATGTTATTAACAGCCATCATGATTTTTCCTACATTTTCTGGCTCATTAACTTATATCTGGATTTCAAAAGAAGAATGCATCAATTAGTTTTAAAAAAGACATGCAAAGTAATGATTTTTTAAAAAATGAATTAGATGTAAGTTCATGAAAGAAATGTTCATTTCCAGTGTAAAAAACGGTTGTTTAAAATCTGGTTTCGGGTTGAAATCGTTTCTAGAAAGTGTTATACCAAAACATATCAGGAGAGGGCAGTAATGCTTCATACTTTAATTCAAACATTCTCTAATTTCTTAGACTGGACAGGAATAGTCATTTCAATTTTTCATTGCAAATCAAAGCATAATTACAAGCTAATGTCTTCTCCCACTACCAACCTCAAAGGTCATTGGAGTATGTTCTAGAAATGAATGGAAATTGTTAGTTCTAATTACATGCAAAATTAATATTGTATGCTCTGGAATTGCTTGTTTCTTTTTGGTTTTACTCTTTATCTTTGAATTGAATAAGATATCATAGGTGGTACCAAGAGTTGCTATCAATATTCTTCATGGATTTTAAATTCTATACATTGTTAGCTCAGCTCACACATCTGATTTATTGTCCACAACTGAAATCACTTCAAATGGATGTTCTGTTTCATACCTTCTGAGTTTCTCACCAAAAACATTTAAATTTGCTCAAATGAAACACAACTTTAAAAAGCAACAAATTTAGTATTTTTTGTAGGCCAGGTACTTATTTTTGTATCCAAAAGAACTAAAAATAATCAATTTGGCCTTTGTTCTCACCTGGCTGGGTGGGTGAATCGTGTGTGTGTTTGAATCATGACTCTTTTAGAACCTGAAAAATTTGAACATAAGGTGCATTGAGAGGAGGAGTTTATGGATGTAGAAGAAATAACACTCATGTGACTCTGCGAAGCAGCAGGACCCAAGACAAAATTCTCAAGTAAGCAATGCCCTTGGGAACTCCAGTCTATTTGGGTACCAACATCCCAATTCCAGTCAAGTCCAGCAGAACCAGGAACAGTGGATGGAAGCTACAATAAGGCAGATGTTGAGTCAGTTTGACAATTAGAATCGTTGCATGGAATAAAAGTTTCCAGGAGAAATGAATTTGACCCCATCTTGAAACAAGGCATGGACAATTAGTAGTTAAAGACTTGAATGTCTAATGAGGTTCCACTAAGCGGTCTCTAAGCCAGTTTGCCAATCAAGAATGTCATCAGGCCAACACAACGCATCTGCTGGGTACAAGGCTCTGTCCCCAAGGACCTCTGGGGCCTTCATCATGCCCTGGATTTTACTCGGGTACCATCCCAGAGCCTGTGTTTAAAGATGGAAGCGATAGGCTTCCCTGTATTCTTCCAAACTGTCCCTGACTCATATTCCTGAACACTACTGGTTTCTGAATTTCACAGATAGATATAGACAGATAGATAGATATTTCCAAGCTATAACAAAGAGAAGTGCAGGCTGAACTAATCTCTACGTCACTTTCTCACGTGACACTGGCTGAGTCAAGGGCAGCAGGAGCTGGGTGTGGATGCAAACCGGCACATTAAATCTGCCCGGGCTGTACCCCATCTATATTTTCAAGCCGTGTTCAAACATGCTGTTGCTTCCCCTGAAATGTGCAAACCTGTATTTTCATGATGTGTAAGACCCTTTTCTATTGCAGCTGCTTCTATCTGAGGCAGGAGTTGAATCTCCCTACATCTCATTGTTTCTGACCCTTGTACAAGGTTTGTTTTCCCAAACCACTTCTCTTTGCTAGCCAGTGCCCATTTGGTCTTTGAGTGCACGGCTTCACTGCACCGGGGTCTTCATCAGTTCTGCTGCAATCCCTGGGCTCATTGCTTCAGGGGATAGGCCAGACACCTGGAGTACTCTCCAAATGGCCTGCTGGACAGCCCCCGGGTGGATATTTCACAGGTTGTACATACTGAGCACTTCATATGAACCAGGCATCCAAGTTATTTCATTCACAGCAATGCTCTGAAGTTATGTACAAGGTATTAATTAGTGATAAACATCAGAAACTCCAACCAACAGAACTGATCTGGGAACTTCACCTGCCACATCCCACACCAACTTGGTTGAACTACAAGTGGAAAACAGATATTAATTTGGGCGTTTATCAACCCAAAATGTTGGTGTTTATCAATCAAATATTTTAGTAGCTATACATGGACTAGGTTTCATCAGCTAAAACTGTGGAAGGAGACACAGAAAATCACCAGAACCCGAACTGATTCAATCAATATTTCAGTGGATTCCAGTCCCCCAATTCATTTTTTTAAAGCAGAAATACGCTTGTCAATCTGTAGTCATACAAAACACTTGCAACTGAGAAACAACACTTGCTCTATTTATAAAGTGGAATAAAAATATTACCTGCCTCCTGGGTGTAGTTTACAATATATATAAGATTATCATAGCACCTAGCTCCTGGTAAATGTTCAATAAGTGTCAGCTGTCGTTGGGATTAGCACTGTCACCAGGATGTCCTTCCTGAGGGCAGACATTTGTGTCTCTGTATTCAATGCTGTGTCTTGGGGCCTGAAACAGCACCTGGCCTGTCATTTACACTCAGGAAATCGCTATTGGACAATGTCCAGCACAGTGACAAAATATGAGTGCTGGCATGAAACTATTCTCTTAGCAGTGTCCTCACCTAAGGTGTGACTCGAGCTAAGCTACTCAACCCCCTCCCACCTTCCTTTCTTCATCTGAAAATGAAGATCATGGTAATACTGATCTCAAGGTTATTGTAACGATTCAGTGCTAAAATGCCATCAAATATTTAGAAAAGCACTTAGAATATAGTAAGCGGTAAATAATTATTAACTACCATTATTATATCATCTCTATAGCATGGAAAAATAATAATTTGGGATAAAATAGTCAGTCCTTTCAAATATATTCAGGGCTACCTTGTAATCACTCATTGTGTGAGCTGTTACAAATGAAGGAATTTAGTCTCAGAGATTTATATGACTTTTCCAAGGTAAACTTACAAAGCTCTGTAAAGTCACAACCCTGGGTTTCAAAATATGGTTTGTCTGATTCTCCTAGCCGTGTTCTTCAGCACTGGGCCACATTATACTTGGTGAATAGTTTAAGTGGTGGTTGGTATGAATTCACCTGAAAAAATACAATGTGCATATATTTACGCTACGGTATCCCCTAATCTTATTTCAACATGAAGGTAGTCATTTTTCACCTTATCGACATTTGGACCGAAGCGTCAACCTACTGTTCTGAGCCATTCTTAGACCAACCAGGTGGTTGAGTGCCCTCAAAACCTCGTGGGATATGTAGGAAAAGCCAAGCTAGAACTCCACTGGGTAAGTGTTTAGTATAAAAGTGTTTCAGTAGAAGCAGCAAGCTTAAAATTCAGAGGGAGAGGTCAGGTGTGGTGGCTCACACAGTTAATCCCAGTGATTTGGGAGGCTGAGATGAGAGGGTCACTTGAGAACAGCAGTTTGAGACCAACCTGGGCAACATAGCAAGATCCCTCATCTCTACCAAAAATAAAAATAATTAATTAATTAACTAAAACAAAATAAATAATAAGTTCAAAACTTTAAAGAAAATGTAGTGGGGAAGAGAGAGAGATTAAGAGAGAATCCAAGGCTGCAACTTACATGGTAGTTTTGTCCTTGTAATTCAATGACCGCTCATCTAATACTGTTTTTTGTTTGTTTGTTTGTTTTGTTTTGTTTTTAAATACTAGATCTTCTCTTTATTACAGAACAGACACTTTTATATTCTGCTGGGCTTAGAGGAAGCTTCATGACGGTTCTCTGCCCAATTCAAACCCTTGCAATTATGATTCCCAACAGACTGGAAACCCGGTCATCTGGCCTGACTGGCAGTTTTAGATCTGACCAATTTTCGTATACATAGAAGGTATTATATAAGAAGGTGGTCCCTGGCACCTTTTTCTCATTTTCATTGAAGTGTTTCTTCCTGGGAGCTTCCTGTCTCCTTCAGAGCAAGGACACAGGAGCACCCTGGGCCCAAAATATTGGTTCTTCTGAAGGAAGGATGGTCAACGGGACTTTTTCTGAAGACGATCTGAGATCTCTGAATAATCTCCAGTAAATAAAATAATTTATTAATTAACATAAGTTTACTTTTTACCTTCAGCATTAAGGTCATACTTGGAGTGTGGGGTTGGGAGGATAAGGAGGCGAGCCGTTGTTAACTAAATGGAAACCCCAAAACATTTCACCAATTATAGAATTAACTTATTCTTACTCTATGTCTGGGCTGAACATGCGCAGATGTGAGAGAGATGCCTAGCTGGTAAGAAAGTTCATGCATGGCGCATACCAACATATTGTTAGGAGAAATACCTGGTTAATGTTTAATTTTCTAAAGAGCAAAAAGAAAGAAGGCTTTCTTATTAACTAAGCTTAAGCAAATTCAAATACACTTTGAAGCATTAATAATTACTTATATGAAAGTGCATTCATCTGTTGACAACTGTGCTGCATATTCTTTTTTCTGATTTTTTTGAATGCAGACATAATCAGCATTTAGACTATAGTCCCAAATGATAAATCAAAACTGTAGCTTCCCAGAGAACTTACCAGATGTTTTTTGCCGGCCACTGACTCAGTATAAATATTTTGAAAACTCATGCACCATTTCCACCTCTCATTTCAACATACGGTGTGTCAGATTCATTGATTCCCAAATGGGAGTTAAATTTTTGCAATATTAGAAAATTAATGTAAAATTCTTTTAATAAAAAACTAAATTGGGGGCATGAATGGTCTTACTAAAAACATGTAAGGTCTTGTCAATAACATTTTAAATGTCATTTGTGGGTTTCCCCCTGAAAACTTCTAAATTTTCTAGTTATCTGCTTAATATAATTCTAAAATCCATAGTTCCTTGATGGAGACATTGGTGAACAGAAGGGCTGTGCTGAGTCATGCTGGGTTTTTTCCGACCTTTTCTGTCTCACATATTCTTTCATCAAAGTTTCACTCATCATGTAAAAGAGGCAAGACTTACAAGAGCTAACATGGATTGTCTAATATTTGCCACTCTGCTAAGTAAGCATTTGTGTTTGTTTATTCTTAAACAATTCCATAAAGTTAGGATTATTATTATTACCTACAGTATACAAGTTTGAGAATTGAAGCAAAGAGATACTAAACATTAGCTGGTAAGTGGTAGATGTTAGATGTAGCCTAGAATCTTCATCTCCGTGCTTTTACTAAAGATTTTGCTAAGGCACTAGAAATGTAAAAACCAAAGACATGTTGCACCATGGAGAAAAAAGTTAGAAGAAAACATATAGACTAAGAAAAATGAGACAAACTGTCATATGATTAGTTTCAAAATACTACTATTTACTGTGCTATTAGGGGCAAGAAATTCACTTACACACACATATATACATATATATATACTTTTTTTTTTGAGACAAGGTCTCTCTCTGTCGCAGTGTAATTGCATGATCATAGCTCACTGCATCCTCAACATCCTGGCTCAAGTGATCTTCCCACCTCAGACTCCCAAGTAGCTAGGATTACAAGTACATGCCACCATGCCCAGTTAATTTTTTTATGACTCTGGAGAAATGAGACAGGGTCTCTCTATGTTTCCCCAGGCTGGTCTTGAACTTCTGGCTACAAGTGATTCTCCCATCTTGGCCTCCCAAAGTGCTGTGGTTACAGACGCAAGCCACCATGCCCGGTCTAGGATTCGCTTAAATTATTCAGTACCTGCTGTATGCCATCCACTCTACTGGACACATTGCATTTCTTGTCTCATCTAATGATCGATGGGAATTACCTCAATGGTGATAACCCCAATGGGAATGTCAGGAACAAATATCTGACCCCTCTTTGTTGCTTCTTATGTCTTATGGCATTACACCAACCTGAATAAACTCAAAGTTTAGCAAGTAGCATTTATCCAATTCTCCAATCCATATAGTCCTTATTATCTGTCGTATAGGACATTATGGTGTAATCAATTTGAATGGGACTGCATATAAAATACCTATTAGAACATATTTATTTCTGCAATCTAGATTCCATTATGAGCGATGGAAATTATTTTTTAGAAATGCAAGTTACCTTTGGACGTGTGTCGCTGCAGGCTGACCCCCAGCAAACAAACCATAAATTAATTTATTTGCTTTTGCTCATTCATGGACATATCCAAATAAAGATGATGGCATTTCTTCCCTGATAAGCTCACCATTGTGTACGCCTCGCCTCACTCCCTCTAAGGTGATAGCATGGGGCAGGTTCCATTACGTTCCATCTCGGCTTAATCCCTTGCTGTTACGGGAAGTGGAAAATGCAATTAAACGTACTTCTGAAACCTTCCCCCAGAGTGCTGTTTACAATATTGCCTGCATTAAACAGGCTGAGCACGGGCATGCAACCACTTCTCTTTGCATCTGGTGGCTTTACCAAGCTTTGGGAAACCCGTTTGTAAATTAAAGTGTTCAATCAGCAGCTCTAAGAATAAATCCCAGTTTGCTATAAAAAAAATACAGTTTAAATAAACACCCTTGTGAGTTTTATTTGGAGGAGGGTTTCAGACTGGGAGGGCTAGCAGGATATCCCATGAAGGCTAAATTTGAGCTCCATCTTGCATTTAAAAAAAAGAAAAAGAAAGAAAGAAAGAAAAAAGTCAGTGAAATTGTAATACTAACAGAGCTTAAAATTACCTTAAAATAGGATTCTAAGCCAAGCAGAACTTTTCATCCCTCACCTGAAGTGTTAATCCATTCTTAGATAAGCAGAAACCACCATGAAGTCTGCCCATTTCTATAACTGAAAGATATTGCTTTCTTGTCTGACCATAGGCCCCGTTTGCTTCTCTCCTAGGAGAGAGAGGTAAGGAAGGGGACGAGAAGTCAAAATAATAGAAAACATTCTTGAATCCACCTCCGAATCACTGGGTGGTTGTAATTAGGGCAACTAGTCTCTCAGTGATGCATTTTCTGATTTAAATAGACGTCACCCACTAAAGAGGTATTAGGAGTATTATCTTTATTTATTTTGTCCTTTTTTCTTTCCTTTTTTTGGGTGGGGGAGGGGGACAGGGTCTCCATCTCTAGCCCAGCCTGGAGTCTAGTGACGTGATCATAGCTCACTGCAGCCTCAAACTCCTAGGCTCAATCATAGCTCACTGCAGCCTCAAACTCCTAGGCTCAAACTATTTTCCTGTCTCAGTTTCCAGAGGAGCTAGGACCACAGGTGCATGCCAACATATCTGGTTAGTTTTTAAATTTTATTTCTGTAGAGTCGGAATCTTGCTCTGTTGCCCAGGCTGTTCTCAAACTCTTGGCCTCAAGAGATCCTCCCACCTTGGTCTCCCAAAACACTGAGATTACAGGTGTGAGCCACTGCACCAGCCCCTTGGTTTATCGTTAACTGGATGTGAATTTGATGTAGTAGACACACTAAGAAACCATTTCTTCAGCATATTTCCTCAAATCCAGAAAAGGGATGGCTGTTTTCCAAATCACCACTTCCTTCTGAATATCCCTCTTCCCTCTCAAAAGGACTGTTTCTTCTTTCCTTCAATCAGTTACCACATCCTCAGGCATCCACATGGCCCAGACTTGTTCTGGGAGATGATGACTGAGTCACAGCTCCTGACCTTGGCAATCATCCATTCCTCCCTTCCCGTGCTCTTTCTTTTCTCTTTTTCTTTCATTTTCCCTGTTAATAATGTCTGCCTTTTAGCCCAGGGTAATGGAGAGCCATCTCTCTGCCACGCACAGCTCACTCTAATGGAAGCAGTTTTACAGCACTGACATTTCACCCTCCATCCGGTCTGTGCTCCATCCCTACTCTCCCTCAGCCTCCCCTGCCCTCCAGGCTATCACTCTTCCGTAAGTGTGTTAAGTAAACACAAGATGACTTGCAATTCTCTTTAGCAACAGCCACTGATGTGTTGAGAGCCTGATGGGAGTCAAGCACAATGATAAGTGCTTGGGATCAAAGGAAGCATCATAGAAGGATACCAGTCTGTTTCCTCCACAGACCCTCTGACCTGTGGACATTCTCAGCCGCCAGCAAAGAGGTTCAGCCTGACGGATGCCCAAGCCAAACTGGTCAAGGCCATCTATATGTCAGTCTTCTCGGACCACAAGGCCATGGCTTGTGCTGGTCCCATGAGGTCTAGAAACTCATTTGCTCACAAAATCACGGACTTTTCCTCATCCTTATTCTAGCCATCTTTATATCCAGACTTCTGGCTCTGTTTTTTAGTTTGGCTTTCTTTTTCCTTGTTGGAATTAATGTTCAAACATGACTCCAAACCCCCTGAGCTAGTACTCCACGCTCATATGTAGGTCGTATCAGTTCCACCTTCTATGAATGACCTTGAACTTTGAAATGAGGGGCTGAAATCATCCCTGTGTCCCACCTGACACTAAGTGTTCCACACAGGCATCGTGTCCATTTGTGTGCCTTTCAATCAAGATGGAAATTATATGCAGAGAAACACTTGTCAAAGCCGGGCACGGTGGATCCAGCCTATAATCCGAGCACTTTGGGAGGCGGAGGCGAGAGGATTGCCTGAGCTCAGGGATTCGAGACCAGCCTGAGCAACATGGTGAGACTTCATCTCTACAATAAAAATTTTTTTAAAAATTGCCAGTTGTGGTGGCACATGCCTGTGGTTCCAGCTGCTTAGAAGGCTGAAATGGAAGGATCACCTGAGCCCAGTAGGTCGAGGCTGTGGTGGCCCTGAGTGTGCTACTGTACTCCAGTCTGGGTGACAGAGTGAAACACTGACTAAAAAAAAAAAAAAAAAAAAAAGCAGGGAAGTTTCTAAAAGAACTAGAAATTGACCTTCCATATGAACCAGCAATCCCCCTATTGGGAATATACCCGTATACCCGGAAGAACTCAAATCATTCTTCAAAAAAGATACTTGCACATGCATGTTTGGCGCAGCTCTAATCCCAATAACAAAAACATGGAACCAACCATGCTGCCCGTCGAAGCTGGACTGGATAAAAAAAAGTGGTACATATACACAATGGAATATTATGCAGCCATAAAGAAGGACATGGACTTCTCAGCGACTTGGATGGATTTAGAGTCTCATATTCAGTGGTCTATCACAGAAACAAAGAACAGATTACCATATGTTCTCACTCATAAGCGAACCTTGAACAATTGTCACAATACTATAAGAAGGGGATTGGCAGTAGTGGGAAGCTGCCAGCGGCAAGGGGGTGGAATTGGCAGTTGAGGGAAACTGCCAGGGGAGCAGGGGAACACACCTCATCAACAAGGGTACCTGCATCACGAACATTTGTATGCCTAATCCCAAATTGTACCCCACATCTTTAAAATAAAAAATTTAAAAGTTAAAAAAAAAAAACACTTGCCAGAAGGTAACTTGAGCTGATTTCTGGTCAGCCTTCTCAAAGGCATCTTCTCCTGATTCATCTCAGTCTTTTCATCCTGTTCTTTTAGGCCCAGCTTCTTTCTACCCACTCTGCCACGGCTCTAGCTTCCTAAGTCTCAGAATGGCCCACAACTCATTTCACTGCAATTCTAACAACACAACTTCTACCCTAGAGAAAGGGTAGGCATATAGTTAGAAAGATGTATATTCGGCAATATATACGTAAAATACGAGCCACTTATGTTTATAGTACTGCTACAAGCCATAAATCTCACCAAAAAGGAAGCAGAGAACATAAGAAATTGGGAAGCTAGTAAAAGATTTGTAGAGCAAGGGGTTTTGAGGTGGTCTGTAAGACAATAAAAAGTAGAGAGAGGGGGTGGTATGCAGGAATAAAGGCAGAAAGGAAAAGGCAGGGGTGGGAAGTGGAAATGTTTTGCAGAGCTATAGGGTTCATTTAAGATGATAATAGGAAATCTTCGGAAACCTCACTGAGATCTGACAGGGAAAAGGTGTGTACAAAGAGCTAAAATGTAAAAAGCCATCTCTACCAACAGCCAAGAGATCTGGATCCTGATTTCAGCTTTGTGGTGGCCAGAATATATGATTGTGGTGGCCAGAATATATGATGTTAGACCCATAATTTATCCCATTTACACAAACGACTTAGACTGACCCATTTATGTGTTAGGTGTTGTAGCATATGTAGACTGGCAATTACTATATCTTTTAGAGACTGAATATTATTTAGTATAATTTTATAATAAGACGAGTCTGTTACTTAGTCTAATGGATGACTCCTTAAGGCTTCTGATTTTCCTAATTTTCCACAAAATCTGATTTTGTGGAGTTAGAAAAATTAGGAGGGAGTACATTGTGTGATGAGCAAGAAGGCAAAAGTAGAAAAATTAGGAAAATGAGTTCACAACTTTTATAATTATGTTGTGAACTAGACTGATAAGTATTAGAAAATTGAAGAATGGGGCAACCCCCTCAGGTCTCCTCCCACTGTGGTTTGGACTTTGAGGGATGTTGGTGACCTCAGAGAGGACTGTTTCAGGGAAAAGGTCTGAACCAACACTTTAGGATTTTAGGACAGCATTCTCTATTTAACAAAAGATAACAGCACAACTCTGTAAATAGTGTACTGGTTATAGCAACAGACAGGCCTGGACCGATTCTTTACTTCAAACTTCCTAGCTATATAGGTAATCCTGCCAAAGTTACTTACTATCTTTGAGATTCTTTTTTGTCATTTGCAAAATAAAGCAGTAAATATCCGTCATTGGGGCTGTGATAAGAAGAGAAACAGAGCTGATTCATGCGCACAGTGGCATGCTGCCTGCCACACACCAGCCACTCAAGCATCCTCTTCCCCTCCTCCCACCCTCACCGGTCTCTTGAATGTAGGTTTTAGTTTTGAAAAGTATAGTGGTTAACACCCTGTCATATCCTGACATACATCAACCACAAGTTCGTGTCCATGTGGCAAATCCTTTGCATTTGAAGTGTGACTGGTTAAGGTTAAAGGGTCAAGTTGAAGTCATGAAATGGTATGTTTCTTCAAAGGTGGGGCTGTAAGCAAGACAGGCTTAATTATACAGTAGTTGCTTCTTATCTTCAGAGGACATGTTTCAAGACCTCCAGTGGATGCCTGAAACCGCTGATAGTACCAAACTCTGTAGGGACTGTGTTTTCTCTTGTTCATACGTACCTAGGATCAAGTTCAGTGAATAAGTTAGGCTCAGTAAGAGATGAACAATAATAACTAGCAATAAAATTTTAAAAATCATAGCATCAGGCCAACATCACCACTCTTGCACGTTAGGGACATCCATGAGTGTTACTTGGACACAAGCGCTATGACACCAGGACTACCGATCTGATAATCGAGATAGTTACTAGGTGACGAATGGGCAGGGAGTGTTTACAGCGTGGATACATTGGACAAAGAGATAAAACACACCGGGGCGAGTGGGGGAGAAGAGGCAACGTGGCATGAGATTGCATCACGCTACTCAGAATGGTACATAATTTTAAATGTATTCATTGTTTCTAGAATTTTCTATTTAACATTTTCAAACTATGGTTGACCACAGGTAACTGAAACTGCAGAAAGCAAAACCTCGAATAAGAGGAAATCGCTGTACGTCTGTTCTGTTAGTTGTGATTCAATTAATGTTATTATTATTATTATTATTATTATTTCACTGTAGGTGTTTTTATGCTAAAGGAGAAGAAAACAGGGAAATAAAAGAGTGTGGAATCATTTTCATTACTACCACGAGAAGAAAATAGACTTTTTGTCCTCAAATTGAGTATCAGCTTAGGAAAAGAGATTCTACCCCTTAATTAAGTCAATATAAAGATAAGACCAAGCTGGGCTTGGTGGCTCAGCCTGTAATCCCAGCGCTTTGGGAGGCTGAGGTGAGTGGATTGCCTGAGCCCATGGGTTCGAGACCCGCTTGGGCAACTTGGTGAGACCTCATCTCTACAATAAAAAAAAA
>CAUYQG010220565.1:0-43904 GCA_963574415.1 Tarsius wallacei
CTGTAGTTCCAGCTACTTGGAAGGCTGAGGCGGAAGGATCGCCGGAGCCCAGCAGGTCGAGGCTGCGGTGGCCGGGAGCGGCCACTGCACTCCAGTCTGGGTGACAGAGTGAGACTCCAACTCAAAAAAAAAAAAAAAAAAACCTATTAAAAAGTGGTCAAAAACATGAAGAGATACTTTTCAAAAGAAGATATATAAGCAGCCAACAGATACATGAAAAAATGTTCAGCCTCACTAATCACCAGCAAAATGCAAATCAAAACTACAATAAGATGCCACCTAACTCCAACAAGGATGGCCATCATTAATAAATCGAAAAACAACAGTTGTTGGTGCGGGTGCAGAGAAAAGGGAATACTTTTGTATCGTTGGTGGGTGTCCAAGCTAGTTCAACCTCTATGGTAACGCACCTTTGTATCGACTTTCCCTCCTTCCCTGTTTTACTCTTCCCAGTTCCACTTCTGCTCCCTGGGATCGTTTCCCAGAGTTGATGGTCTACATAAAAGCCCTTGTTTGTGGCTCTGCCTTTTAGGGGGTACCCAGTCCAAGACAACCACGCCTTCCAATCAAGATATTCTTTCTTTAATCAAGTAGTTCTTATGATCCAGGAAACACATCTCACTCTTTAACTTGTTGAATTAATAGTTAATTTTCAGAGAGCAACACTGTTTCCTTTTGTTCCAAGTATTTTCTGAGTGTTTTCTTTTCACCCCAATAGAGCTGGGTAGCTGAAAGAGGATGGAGGGAGAGCAGCAGTCCTACACGTGAGGCTCAATGCTAGATCGCCAAGCCTTACTGTATCTTTGAACCACTGATTCTTAGCTCTTGATTAAGACCTTCCCAAAGAAGGTCTGCGAAGATGCTCACCTCCTACCAACCTGCCATATTCAACTCCCCATGTGTTTAGACACATAGGTTTTTCTAAAGCTCCCCGGTCACTCTGATATGCATCCACAGGTGAGAAGCATATCTTTAGACCCATCAATCTACCCAAGAAGAAAACTGTATCCAACAAGTTAATTCTACCTCAACGAAAATATAGTCAAGAAGACAGTTGATACTTTCTAAATGAGTATGAGGACAAACTAAAATGAACTCTGTAAAAAAAAAAAAGCACAGAAACATTCTGCTTGTTGAGTAAGTATACTAGGACTATCAATCCAGAATTAAAATAATAATTACAGATATTTATTTACTTATTTTTGAGACACTATAATGGCTTAGGCACCATGGGAGACGTGGAGGATGAAAAGATGAATAGAAGACAGTCTCTGCTCTTAAGAATAGATAATAACACAAATGTGTTGAATGGGATGTAAAGAACTCATAACTTTATTTTTTATCTCCTGTTGTTCATTTAAACCTGTGATGTGAGGGAAGTTTCTCCCTTTCTTGTGTTTGAAAGCCTTGACAGGTTTATGACTTTATTCATCACTTTTAAGTAAGAGACAATCATATGGCTTCTTTAAGTAGCAAACCAGTCTCAATTCAGTAATATGAGTGTCCAATAATCAAATCTCTGAACCTGATTTAGAACTCAATCTTTTTCCCTTTCCTGGATTGGACTAGCTTCAGGGGCAGCTGTAGTCGCCTCACTGGAGCACATTATAAATGTTTCCTTTCCTACGGTACGCCTTGCTCAGTTTGCTAACCATGGATTTTAGGACTTTATGGGGTGGGCTGAAAAGGAGAAAGGAAAGGCGTTTACTGAACATTCCTACTTTGACCGGTCCTCTTCTAATTTTATATGATCCAAGCCTGGTTGTTATGAGAACTGTTCCTTTCTTGTAGGGACAATTGTAGGTGTTCTTTTCAGAGTCTCTCACTCTATCCATGACCTTGACTGTCACAAAACAAGCAGTACCTCTCCTTCGGTTAACCAGTTTGGGTTCCTGTTCAGCTTCTGTTTTCCAGCAGTCTCTGTGGCACCTCCTCACTGTCCAGTCAAAACTATCTTGAATAGGATCCAGGGCTTCAGATTCTTCAGGGATGTGTCAAGCTCTCACTGGGGTATCTTGAAGCCCATCTCATTAGACTAAGAATGAGAAGGCAGCCCCTTGTCCCTCCCTTTTGGGGTATGGTGAACTCAGAGCATGGCAGCTCTCTCTAAAGAAATCTCTTCACAGATTTGCCCTTAAGAAAACTCTCCCCACTCTTTTTATATACTCACAATTGGTGAAGGGTTTCAACAGAAAAAACCCTGACTTTTAGGTCTTTCTTTTGAAATTTTCTATTTTTGTCTATCTCAGGACTCAGCTTGGTGACTGATATTTGGTGTAACTTGGCATCTCAGTCAAATCATGTAATTTAACAAGGTGACACAATTGCAATATCATGTAGTAAGCGTAGGACAAGAGGTCTATGCATGCGTTATTGGAAGAACAAGAAAAGGGCCACCTCACCCAGCTGGAGGATGAGTGGTCCAGGGGATTTTGGAGAAGGCAGTTCCTCATTTGACTCTTTCTTAATAGACATGTTGGGAGTTAGTAATGTGATGACTTCTGGGGGAGACTTTTTTGGAGAAAAGTGTGCTCAAAAAGATACCCCCATGTTGTGTTTTTTAAAAGTACATTTAAAAACAGATTCACAAAACAGTTATAAATAAAGCCTTAGTGGATTCTTTTTTTTTTCTTCTCGATTTAGTCTCTGTTATGGTTTGAATGTGTCCCGTAAACTTCATGTGTTGGAAACTTGATCCCCAGTGCGGTGATGTTGAGATGGGGGACTAGGTCTCTCTCTTGCCCATATGAAGCCTTCTGCCATGCTACAACACAGCAAAAAAGCCCAGATTATGGCTCTTTGATCCTGAACTTCCCAGTCTCCAGAATTGTAAGTCAATATATTTCTGTCCATTATAAATTACCTAGTCTGTGGTATTTTGCTGTAGCAATGCAAAACAGACTAAGTCTCTTAAGTTCCTATAAATTCACACATGTAAACGCCACTGTAAAATCAGAAACTTTATTCTATTATTGATTTATCCCGGGAGATTTCTTAAATTTCACTTATACTAAGAATAAAAGGCTTCATTTTTTTAAAGGAGAGCACAAGAATGGTCATTTATGGATTTAAAATACATCCCAATAAAAACTGACCTTGGGGGATGAGAGGTATGAGTGCTTTGAAATGATCTCATTTAAAAAGTAGTTCAAATAGGATTTAATGGACTGTGAAACTATGGTTTTAAATAAATGAGTGTACCTAGTAAAAAGCTTTGCCCTAATAAGGAATATGAAATGTCAACTGATATATATTATAATTATCTTAATAATTTAAGCATAGTGCTTATTAATATGACAACTGTTTTGACAGTTTTTCTGGGGGGGTGAAAGCAAGGAGCCATATCTTTTAGCATCCTTACCATATCATTATAAATCATTTACCAACTGCGCACACATATGCCAACCATGATGGATCACACAATCAAAATGTATGAATCATCCAGGCTTCAAGAAAATTTTGATGAAATGCTCTAAAACCACAATTATAAGCCTAATACTGGATCTTGATCTGGTCCGTTGAAAGTTTGCAAGTAGTCACCCCAAAAGAAAGGACAACAAACATCTGGTCAATCAACTTTTATTTTTAATTATCTATGTGTGTACTGACCTTTATATCAAGTCATAACGGAGGATACAAAAAGAAGAAAAGACAACTTTTTACCCTCTAAACAATTAAAATCATCTGGAGACACACTGCATAAGACAGTAAGACATAAGATTATATCCTGAATAGCATCTGAGTAGTGCAGAACAGCTTAGCACAGAGTAAACCCACACAAGAGGACACCATCTGCTACTATGACAGGGAGTGATGGAGGGCAATTGAGGATTATATCCCAGTAGATGGGAAAAGCACTGGACCCATGTCTAGTACCTCAGATACCAGCGGCTTATTGTGGCCTTTAGGCATTTAAGTTCCACCTCTGTCAGCTTCAGTTTACTCAACTACACAAAAGAAAGCAAGGACTATATGGCATCTAAGGTCTTTCAGATATAACAATATAAGATTCTAAGGACAAATGTAGAGAATTTGGGAAAATGACGATATTATAGGCAAGTGGGAGGACAACCACAAAGCCACAAGGAAGGAAAAATATAGTTTCTTGTGCATGGGCAAGGTGTGCTGTGAGACAGCAAGGACCCTAAACAAGCCTGTTTAAGTATTCTAAAGATTACGAGGGCAGTACACTGGGAAATGGGTGAAACAGAGTGTTAAGCCAGGTAAGGGACATTCACCAGGGGCCACAATGAAGAGAGATGCTGTGTCTCCTGTGGTCAGGGTCAGACTTATCTTTATGCTCCCCGACATTTCTGTATGAATTTATGGAACTTTATTTCAACCCCTTTCCCAAACCCACACCAGAAACACAATGAGAAGATGGTGTGGTTACAGATGCCCACTCTTTAGACCCGCACAAGTAGCCCTCTTTTGTGGGCCAGGAAGCCAAGAGCAGTTGCTGAAAAGATGGTGGTCAATCCAATCAGCTTGAGCAGGCCTGGTACAGAGGGCAAATGTCTCTCCAAGAAGGTCGTGGTGATGGGCTGTGCAGGGACATCCTGTGTTGATAGAATGTTTGGTGTTAGTACAGGGCTTGTGCACTTTATTTCAGAAAGTCTGTATTTCTTCCAGCTCTCTGAACATGATCCATTCTTGCCAACCTCCAAGCCATTGAACATGATGTTCCCTCTGCTCATAATGCTCACCCTCTCCTCTACAGTGTGTTTTCACTCTATCCTATATGTATCTATTCTAACAGTCAACAAAACTTCTTGGGGTTTTACTGCAAAAATGATAAGTATATTAAAACGAGTTCTTGATCTAAATATGCTCCATTTCATTCCACCTCTTTGCCCCTGGACAAGGGATACTAATACATCTTTCCTTGTTTGCTACCTCCTGTTGAGAATCACCAGGTTAGATATTTATTCAACCGGCATTTATTGAGGTCTTAATATGCCTAGAACTCTCTGAGAAATGTCTCCTTCCCATCAAAAAATATTATTTTTCTTCAATAATATGCAATAGATGGGACAGGTAAAAATTTATCAAAATTCATCTAAATCGCTCACCTCTGCTCTAATCCTTCCTACCTATTTAAATGTCTGTGAGTTGAATCACTTGGAAAAAATATATACAAGTTTGTTGTTCTTGCAATTAACTGGATTTAGAGGAAAGAGATCTAAATTCATGAAATGAAATATAGCTTACCACAGACTCTGTTTCCGACTGCCAGATTTCATCCTCTGGAATCTTCCCCAGGGCATGCAGGATCTGAAATGAAAGGGCATCAAGACAAATAGCAAAAGTGATACCATCTTTCTCTTAATCTGCTCTCTAAATAAAGGACTGAATTAATGTCTTGGGATATCCAGCAAAAACACCAAGGTAAAGGCCAGAACAGTCAACTCAATCTTTAAGAGGCTCCAAAAGGTATTTCACCTGTGGTGTAAGAGGTTCTACCATACATTTTAATGGTTGTGAACACGTCTTAACAGTGATGAGATTAGAGGAACTGTCAGGAAATCTTTTCTGTGAAATGAATCAGTGAATGAATTTTGAGTCCTAATAGAAATATGCTTGGTTCTAGACTATTAGACCTAAGCCTTCTTTCAAGTATAGTCATGCTGATCTTTTGCCCCATGGGCTCCTTTTATCTTGGGTGACAGACATGTTAGATATTTTTGCTATTACTTTTGGGTTAAGGTGTTCACTTCATCTGAGACTGCTGTTAAAATGGCATTTAATTAATCTTCAAATGGAGGTTACTGGTGAGTTGACCTCCAGGACCTCAGACATCTTTGATCTGCATGTCAGGCCTATGAGTTGCCTCCTTCCCCACAGCCCGGGACCCCAGACCCTACCTCTCGAGCAGCTCTCTCCCCAGCCTCCACAGCACCCTCCATGTAGCCGCTCCAGTGTGTGGCAGTCTCGGTGCCTGCAAAGTAAATCCTGCCCACTGGCTGGCGTAGAACCCTTGGAACAAAAGCAGAGAAGTAAAAGTGGTCCGTCTCAGAAAGCCAGAGAAGAGCTTTCCCACAAAGACCAAGGCTGGTCAGTTTCCTCAGCTTGTAAACATTAAAGAGGACATTGGCTATTTAGGAACAATGTTCATTTGGTTCCTCTAGCTCTTGCATGATCTTTGTCACAAACAAAAAGGAATAAAAGCCAAAGTTCTACTTCTGCACCAAGAGCTTATAGGCAAAGGAAATGACATCGATGGAGGTAAATACGTATTTGCTTCACCTACATGAAGTGAGGGACTGTGTGAGCCCAGTCATATGGCTCACTTTATGGCTCTCCGTCTCTGGACAAGGTGACACAGTCCCACAATTTCCCATTGGGTTATTCCTCCGATGAACTTGGCTAATCACTTCCTCTCACTGAACTCTGGCTTCCCCATGTCTTAAAGGTGATGGTCCACTGTTTTCTAAGACGTTCATAAACATCAGTGACATTTAACAAAACTGTTAAATAGTTATGGCTCCATAACTATTTATTGAGCATTTGCCTCTATCAGTGTTGAATTTTACTGCATTGAATTATAACAGCTAACAACCTTGCAGGGTTGCTACAAATATTATCCTCACTTTGCAGATGAGAATATAAAGGTAGATTAGGGTGGACATTGTGATGCACCATCAAAATCCCCTTCAAGAATGAAAGATTTATTCCCAGCTGCTGAATATGCTGCCGAAAGATGGTCTTCTGATGTCAGCCCTCTTTAGAGATTGTCTGCTGAAGAAAGCCACATCACCCTGGCTCATGCCTCCTCCCAGCATCCAGTGAGTTATCATCATAGGCTATAAAAACCAGAGCTCTAAGCCCCAATCTGGGATGACTCTGAAGGGCCATTCTGGCTTCAGAGCTCCCTGTGCAGTCAGCTAAGGCTTTCATTTGAACCGCATCACAGCCTAACTTCTTCCTCTTTCCACCTCTGCTTCCTTCTTCTTCTTTCCACAGGTGTCAATTCTATAAGGGCACACCCTAAGAAACAACCTGTCTGCTGATCATTGTTTCAGAGTCCACTTCCTGGAATCCAGCCAGCAACAAACACAAAGTAATTTGCTCTAGGTAACAGCTAGTAAGTGGCAGAGCTGGTATTTGAGTTCAGTCAATCTGACTCTAGGAACCATAGTCTTAACCACCTAGTTATACTTCCCCTCTCTACTGCATTATTTCTTCAGTCTTTTAAAGAACTCTACGACATAGCTACTATTATCATCATCCATTTTACACATGAGGAAACTGAGACATGGAGAAATGTGCAGTGACTTGCCAAGACCCACACTACTAAAAAATAGCAGAGGCGGGGGTTTGAACCAGGTCTACTAGATGTCAACTATAGCCTACATGCTCTGCCTGGTGTATCATCACTACTGGTTAACAGAGTGCCCACATGATATGCAAGGGATGGGAGTGTCAAATCACTTAGCTTGTAAGTGGGGCAGTTCTTTGTGACTCCAACGAAGATACCATAAGGAAACACTATCAGCATGCCATTATTCATCCACTCTCAGAAATCCACTATGTCAGATAAGGGATGCTGAGAGCTAATACCCATATTCCATCTTAGTCGACACTGTACATCACTGGGCCTTTTATTAAAAAACCAAAGGGGCTGGCTTGAATTTGTGTGTTTTCCTTCACCTGCCCTTATTGTGGTTGTCAAAAAAAAGGAAGAGAAATACAGGAAGAGATATAATAGAGTACAGATGATCCCTGACTTATAATTTTTCAACTTTACAAAAGTATGAAAGTACTACGTGTTTAGTAGAAACCATGCTTGAGTACCCATATAACCATTCTGGTTTTTACTTTTAGTACAGTATTCAATAAATTGCATAAGATACTTAACATTTCATTGTAAAATAGGCTTTGTGTTAGACGATTTTGCCCAACTGTAGGCTAATGTAAGTGTTCTGAGCATGTTTAAGGTAGGCTAGGCTAAGCTATGATGTTCAATAGATTGGGTGTATTGAGCACTTTCAACTTGTGATATTTTTAACGTACAATGGGTTTATCAGGCTGTAACCCCATCATATGTCGAGGAGCAGCTGTATTAATATACTGATAACAATACATGGAATAAATCTGGAATTATCAAGAGCCTAAGGATATTCAGGAAGGGTTCCCTCCAAGAGAAAGTGGATTTACTTTCTCCATGTTCATTAAACAATGACGTGTTTCACCGCAACAGAGAAAACTAACCCTGGTTGGAAACCTCTGGGAAGCCTGGTGAAACCCTACAGTGAAATATTAGAAGAGAGAACAAAGGCTTAGAGAACTAATCATGCTAACAATTAGAATGCAAAAATGTAAAAATCAAGAATTAATTTTAAACAAAGAGATAGTTTCCCTCCACTTGTCATGTGGAAGTTGTCTTCCTTTAGGGGGAAAAAAAACTAGACAATAAAAACACCTTCCTCTTCTTTTGCAGGTGAATGAACAGACAGTATATTTTTACAAAGGATACAAGATATCATAAAGGAGAGCTCCACATATATTTCTTGTGACGTGAGTTTTACTGCATAATCTCTACAATCAGTTTTTCACTCTATCCAGAAGAAAACTTCTTTAAGAAATGTGTATTTAGGCTGGGTGTGGTGGCTCACATCTGTAATGCTAGCACTTTGGGAGATCAAGGCAGAAGGATTGCTTGAGCCCAGGAGTTCAAGACCAGCTTAGACAACATAGTAAAACCTCGGCTCTACAAGAAATCAAAAAAATTAGCCAGACACGGTGGCATGCACTTACACTCCCAGCTACTACTTGGGGGGCTGAGGTGGAAGGATATCCTGAGCCCAGGGGGTAGAGGCTGTGGTGAGCCATGATCATGCCACTGCACTCCAGCCTGGGTGATAAAGTGAGAGCCATATTTTTAAAAGATGTGTATTTAATTCTTTACTAAAGTTGTACGATTAATCCTGTCCTCTCTATTCCTTTTGGAAACAGAACATTTACTGTGTACTTCTAGGGCCCTGAAGATAAAACTCCTGGCAGTACACCAAATGTTATGGCCCTGAGGAGCCAAAGGAAGCCCTGTGGGCAGGTGGTATCTGCCCAGGCTGGGGGTTTTGTCACTAAGCTATGTTTCTTCCTTACAAATTGAAGATTATTATATGATGCCTGACATATGTCCCTAGGGAGGAATAAAGATGAAAGAGGGTGTTACCCCATCACCACCAATGACTGATACAATGGGATTTTACCTTGCTTCTATCATGGGGTCAGCATCAGGCCAGGGCAGGTGAGTGTCCTTTTTGTTCCCCACCCAAAAGGGCATTTTTCTGACATTCTTTATGGGATTGAACATAAAACCTGCTGCTCTGTGGTCAGAAACCCAATCACATCACATTTCTGATTTAAAACAAAGCCAAAAACAAAAACCAGGCAAAAATGGCTGTTCTTTTTGAAAGATAAAGTCTTATATTCCTGAATATGTCATATGAGGCAAAGGCTCCTTCCCCACTCTCTGGTCTGATTCTCCATTCTGTCCTCAATATTCCCCATAGCCCATCCACGCAGAGCTTTCCCCCAGACTTTCCGGGAGCCTGTAGTATTCCTAGCATTTGCTCATACTGTTTTATCTGCCCAGACTGTTTCCCAATAGCTTCTCTTTGTCTCCTACATTATGTGCATTATGAAGCCTTCCCAGATTCTCTAGGTAAGGCTAGCCTGTCTCTTACATCCCCCTGGTATGTCTGTGCTTCTCTGTTAGAGCACTCACCTAAGTAGTTTGAGTCAATTTTTGATGTTCTGTCCTCTCCCCATCCTCACCCTGGCTCTCAACACAGCTTCTTCTCAGCAGGAAGAGGCATTCTAGGTGCTGAAGTTTCCAGCATGGTACTTGGCACATGGTTGGCACTTAGCCAACAGACACAGACATGGAATGAAACAAATACTATTGACACTTTCTATACTTGGCCTATCTTAAAATTAACCTAATGATCCAGTAGCTTATTAGGTGATGCCCTTTGGCCCCAGAATGTTCTCTTGGATAATATTTGACCATCTTCAGGAAGATAAGGTAAGTGCTAGCCAAAGTCATTATGTATCTTCTGATAAGCAGGCTTTAATCCTTGTTGGATTGGTTTTTATGGACAGACTGATAGTCATTTTCATTTACTCACACCCTCTATTTGCTGTATACTCTCAACAGCCTTTCACTCACTATTCTACATTTCCTATTCGTTTAGGTTGAGCTCTTAGCAGTAAATTATCGCTTGGTTTAGTAATATTATAGTGGTCATAAAAATTATTGCTAATCATTAATTCATACCTTGTTATTGTCATCAAATAAATTAACTAAACATCAGTGACTCATACTTGGATGCACAATGCTGTGAATGCTGAGTCATTGAACTGTGCACTTTGAATGGGCAAATTGTATGATATGTGAACCATATCTCAAAAAGAATGTTAAAGAACAACTCATACTTTTATGAACATACTGATTATTGGCTACTGTACACCATCTTGTGCTTTCTCATCCACCTGCTAAGGAAAGTGAGCTTCAGAGAGAAGTGAGATCCTGTTCAGGATAACCAAGTTGGTTATCGGTAGAATCAGGGCAGGAACCGAAGTCCTTTCTTGGCCAGCCTAGAATTCATTTTGCTTTTATAATGCTGTTCCCATGTCGCATTTCAGGACGTTTTACTGAGTTCTAAACTCTATTTAAGCACACTTCTTCTGACAATGTAAGTGAGTCTTATGAATATCTAAGTTGTTCTTCTTATGCTACAGCCTTCTTTGGTTATATTGATTGAGATTGCTCCTTCAGAAAAATTAAGAGTGAAAGGCAATGCCATCATATATAATTATAATGACTTCATTCACATGATTCACAAGATAAAAAGGAACTTGTGGATTTTTTTTTGTATTTACAATAAACAGGAGAGAAGAGCTACCTGAACCTAGTTAGAGTTTGGATTCAGGTGTAGGAGGTTTCAGTCATAGCTTATCATGTTTTTACTTTACCTTCCATATTGAGTCATGATCCCTGGGGGAAAGTAGGTCGTGTAGCAGCCCCCTGAGTACTGCTCCTCACACCAGTTCTTCTCTTCATAATGCACCGGCTGCAAAGCAAAGGAACAAAAACTTGAAGGAGATGCAGAGAGAGCTACCTAGTCTAGAATAAGTCAAACACAGGTCAGAGGCTTTGTGCTGGCGAAGAAATATATTTCTGAAATAGAGCTTTGTTGTACTGATGTTTTTGAAGATATGTCTTTGGGCAGGTAAATGTCCTTGGTAATAGACTAAGAAATTCAGATTTTAGAAAGTGTTCTCATTTGGTTCATTCGTATCTTAGGTACTATTCAACAATTGCAATTGTTTATTTCTATTTTTAACCTGGTCTTACATAGTAAAAGAAGTTTGTGGTGCCTAATGATTTCAACCAAAGTTTTAGAAAAAATTTAGGTTTACTGGAGTGGTTGGACAGAAAAAAAGCAGTGGAGGAGGTGAGCTTTGTTAAGGGAAGTTGGACAAACTATGTTTAAGTGGATGTGCCACTTCTGTTGATGGTGGTACTTGTAAACAATTATTGGTCTAAAACATAGGTTTTTGTCACGAACATGCAAAACTTTGGCTGGAATTTTGTAAAGCTTGATCTCTTTATTAAAGTAACTAAACAGAAGCTTTATCATTAAGCATTACTTAGAAAATATAAAATGAACATAGCAAGTTTTAAGAGAAAAATGTTTATTTAAAATAGATTTTGAAATATGTTTGGTTTTTAAAAATCTGCAATCACATAGCTGACTTTGGATAGTCATTTGTAAAGCATCTTATTAACAAAGTATGAGGCACTTCCTGATGGGTTAAATGGCCCCAGGTCTTTTGCAGTGTCACCACGCTGCACACCCCAGCATCTGAGGGCTACGTCCATTATCTGAACATCCTTCTCTGGCTGTTTTCAGCCAATCAGAAGAAAAGCTGGACTTTCACCTTTCCTAGCTCCCAGAAATTTCTTCCTTCCACACAATAGACACCAAAGCAAAAGTAAAGCAGTAGCCCTCTGGGCTAAGAGCAAATGAGGACAGGAACAACTCATTTTTGTCATCAGGAATTAATCATCCACATTCTTCTTAGAAAATGATACTTTTCCAAATGAAAAATGATCAACATTTTTGGAAATATTAGAAGTGCTTTCCTTTCCGTCTTAAGTTCCCCAAACAACCATCTCACAGGTCGCTGGAGGAACTTCAGTTACAAACTGCTTTAGCCTGAGAGTATCTCAGAAAATAACTTCAAAAAAGCTTGAATATCTACTAGGGTGAAATCTCTTGAATGGCATTTTTGAACAGATGAACTAATAATTTTTACCAGATGTCAAGTGATTTTTTTTAGTGTGTATATACTGTATTTTTTGTTTTGCTACTTCACTTATTGCCTTTGAGCCTGGAAATTATGCTTGCATTCATATTTGATAAATGGTATATGAAAGAAAAAAATGAAACAAAGCACATTCCTCATTAATATTATTTTTCTCTCCAAGCGAATAAATAAATTGTTCTAGCTCATTTGCTGAGAAAGAACAAGAAACTTCAAGAGCAAGTGTTTCACCTTTATCAAGTACAAAACATCTGCAGTGTAGAATTTTTGCTTTAAAATAGTGAACAAAAATGACAAATTCAAAAGACACAACTTGACTAGAGGGAAGCAAGTCACTCCAAAGCTGAGCAAGGAAGTGTTGGAGTGATGGGAAATAGCCATGTACCTGCTCAACTAGATCATGGTACATACTGCAAAGATTGGGATTTAAGAGGCTTACTAAGTTAAATATCCTCAGTCCCCTCATTAGATTTTTCTCATGCTTTAACTGCTCATTTGTACATCGGTCTCCATTGTCTTCACATGCTTCACAGATAACTGGATTTAATAATCACTTGCAAAAGGTGACATCTTCCACGTCAAAACATTAAAAACCCAGCAGTCTGGTGACTGTCAGTAGAATACCAATTCATCATTTTAAATATTATGAGGGAGGTGGTTATGGCTACTTGTTATGATTATCTTGGACCCTCTGACTCCCTATCCTGCCCCCATCCCACCTATAACCCCCTTGGGATTCTATTTGATTTATTTAAAGATCACTCTTTCCTCAAGCTACTTCCAAAGGTATCTAGGAAACTCTGCTGAGAGTTCTGAGCCCATCAGTCTGTCTTCCTTCCATCCCTAATGTTCAAGAGTAAAGCAAGACAGAAAAAGAGACATGTGGGAGGAGGGCAGATCATCCTATTTTTCCCTGTGAGACAGGGGAGGGGTGGGTGGAGTGGGTGGGGTGAATATAGGTTTATGCAAATGAATGAGACTCTGGTCTTTTTACAAGACCACCAGAGAAAAAGAAACCCTTTTCATCTCTGTCCTGGCTACCAGGATCTAGGATCTCCCTACCAGGAGCAGAAGCTCCTCTCTTTCCCTCACTGACAGAGCTGGGAGCAGAGTGATCCAATGCCCTGCTCTAGGAAGAGCTCTGAATTCAAGGACAAGGAAGCATCACCTAAACCACAGCATGCTTCAGGGTCCCTGATCCACCACCAGCACAGCCAGGGCCCACACTCTCTGGGACCACTTATAAATTGACCAGCCCTGTTGCAGGCCCTCTGTGAGTATACCAGGAAAAACATGAGCTCTAGGGCCCTACTTTCATGAACCTACCCCTGTTAGCTCCTTGAGGACAAAGCAAGATCTCTTTTCCTTAGAAAAGGATTGGGAAGCAGCCTTACCTCCAGAGCTTCTGGGGAGCCCAGAACTTTTGCATAGAGCTCACAAAGTTTCTTCAACCTATAGGGGGAAACAAAAGACAAAAGTGAAAATGAAGGAAGAAAGGAAGGAAAAGAAAATGTAAAACAGACAACTATCCCTTCATTAGAAAGACTATGGACCACTGTTGTTGCTTCAATGGTTAATTTTATACTTATTTTATTTTTAATTAATTAATTTGTTTTTTAGAGACAGATAAATAAATCAAATTAAATGCAGACATAGAACAAAGTACATAAAATTAATTTAGAATTCATAAAGGTGAGAAATTTAAACCCATAGGGAAGAGACAGATCTTACTCACTCGGGCTGGAATGCAGTGGTGCAATCATAGCTCACCACAGCCTCAAATCCCTGAGCTCAAGTAATCCTCCCACCTCAGCCTCCTGAGTAGCTAGGACTACAGGCACACACCACCGCATTCAGCTAATTTAAAAAAAAACAAACTTTTTTTTAGAGACAGAGTCTTGCTCTGTTGCCCAGGCTTTATTTTGATTTTTAAAAACAAGACATTTTGTTCTACTCCACATGTCTTTATGAGAGCACTAATATTAATCATGTGAGATTGTAGTTAAATCTTTAAGAAAGTAAAGTGATGTGTTGTCTGAATTGCTATTTTTATTGTATTATTTTATTGTTATTTTAAATCCATGAGCTCTTTCTACAAACAAAAGTGTGTGAAAATGCTTGTTTTCTTCTCCCTCATTCTCTTCCTTCTTTCTCCTCTTTCTTTGTTTTTACATAAATGAAATAGTTAAGAACAAGCAGGGAGGAATGGTCAAATGGAGAGCAAATAAATCAAATTAAATGCAGACATAGAACAAAGTACATAAAATTAATTTAGAATTCATAAAGGTGAGAAATTTAAACCCATAGGGAAGAGACAGATTATTCAATAAAATGGCACTGGGACAAATGGCTGCCCATAAAAGAAACAAAGTTAGACTCCTACATTACTTCTTACACCAAAATATATTTTTAAAGGATCAAATATTTGCATACAATAGATAAGTCATCAAAGTAATGGAAAAATGGGTGATTTTTAAAAAATATCTTGGAATAGGAAAGTCTTTTCCATGCATGATAGACATCCAGAAGTCATGATTTAAAAATGGATATATTTGACTACATAAAACGATACAATTTTATTATAGTATAAAACGAATAAACCATAAATAAGATCAAAAGACAAAGTGGGACAAGATTTGTTCCAGGCATGGGAGATACAGCAGACAACCAACCAGACAAACATCCTACCTGCGTGGATCTTATATTCTTTTTTTTTTCAGTTGGAGTCTCACTCTTGTCACCCAGGCTGGAGTGCAGTGGCACGCTCACAGCCACCACAGCCTCGACCTGCTGGGTTCAAGCTATCCTTTTGCCTCAGCCTTCCAAGTGGCTGGAACTACAGATGCATGCCACCACGCCTGGCTAGGATCTTATATTCTAGTGGGAATGTTTTTCGGTAAGTGGCCCAGGCAGATGTCTGCAGCCCTGGCCATGTGCAGAGGTGGCATTGGTCATGGAGGAACACCTTGACAGAAGTGGAAAGCATGCACCATGATATAATTCAGCGGTTCTTACTTGGTGACTAGGTACTGGTATGGGAATAAATAATTGGCAGTGGTGAATGCTAATTGCCAGAAGAAATTACCACTCCAGAGAAATGAGTCCCTCTGTACCTACAACCTGTAATTGTTATGCATTGCACATGTATATGTACTGCAGACTGCCCTGCAACACAGTGATTTGCCCACCTATTTATCTCCTCCATAAGCACATTTTCAGTTCCTGGGTTATATCCATTTTTGCATTCTCTATAGCCCCTAGTATGGTGCTTTATGTACAATAAACTCAATAAATATTCATTTGAATACTTGGTCCTTAAGTTCTCAGCACTGTGTTTTTACAAGACCCTCATAATTACAAGACCCTTATAATTAACATAGCAGACATGTAGCACTGGCAATACACATATAATTAGGCAGTCAGTAAATTGAAAAGTTAAGTAAGATTGAAAAGCAGGCAAGTAGGCAGAAAAGAAGAAAGGATGGTAGGGAGAGAGAAGATAGGGAGGGAGGAAGGAAGAGGGGAGCAGTTCCTTTATTACCTTTCTTCTTTGGTAAGACGTGCCAGTTTTCTGGCTTTGTGGGCCAGGATAAATCTAAAACGTACAAACAAGAAAAAGGGAAGAAATTAATGGTTGCTTTCATTCTGGTCTCATTTCTATAGCTACACATGTTCCCACTGTGTATTGTAAAAGCCAACCAAAAGAAACAAACTGTACACTAGCTTACCTTAGATTGAAATTTTTACTGTTTACATTCCTGACACTGAAAAGCACCTAACTTCAGGGAGACAAACGACTAAAAATAGATGACTAGTCATAATTTTTGCCTAATATAATACTATGGCTGACTCACTCCCCCGACCCTGCTGGGGGCCAATAGGAATAAGCCTTGGGCCTCAAACGCCCTCTTAAAGCCATGTCTGAACCCTTCCAATTTCATCCAGTCCTTGTTCTTTGGTCCTGTCTCCACCAGGATGTCTCCCTGGAACCCTGCCTTTTAGAATCTGTCTCCATTTCTAGCCCTAAAATTGCCTTCAACTTACAATTGGCTTTGATCTCCCTATTCTGACCCTTGACTTTCTCTGAGATAAACTCATACATGTCCTAGAACCCATCTCAATTTTGGCTGCTCCAGGTAACCACCTTTCTGGGCTATATTCTGGCCTCCAAGACATTCCCCCATCTGTGCTGGTCTTTCCTGGCAAGCTGAAGACAGGACTGGTCTTGGCTCTTTTCCGGGTGGGACTCAGAAGTCTTAGCATCTCACATAAATAACATCGATGCCTACTCTTCTGCAAGAAGTCCCCTTAGTAAAACATCCCAAGTTAGGGCTTAATATCATGCTTTTAACAAGAGATAGCTCACCAAAATATATCTACACCCACCACTAGATATAAAAGAGAAAATTAATATAACAAATTTTAAAATGTTACTGGCACTTTCTAGATATTCATTCATTGGAAGACACTAAAAAAAAGAGCCAATAAGAATTTTTCTCCTGCTGGATTTGGAATATAGTGCCATTGGGTTAAAAAAATTATGTAACAAAGTTTGGGACCCATTTATGAATAGTATGTGATTACCTTGTCAACACTGAATAGCAGCCACAACACCATATATGTGCCTTACCCCATTATAGCGGCATAGTTGCCATCAGGTTTAGTATCATCCAATGTGTAGGCAATTGGAGCCTCCTCTCCCTCAATAATCATGGTTCCACAGTAATCTTGGAAAAGAGCAAAATGGAGAACATATCCATCATCTTATCAGACCACTCATAGCAGTTATAATGATGCGCACGGTTTTCAACTTGAGAAGCCAGAAGGCCAAATATAGCATATTATACTCTAAATATATGAAGGAAAACCAAACTGATATCAAAAGGAGAGCAAAGTAGCTACCATTTTGTGAAAAAAAAAATCAAACCATAAGCCCTTCTCTGCAAAGAATAGAACAGTGTGATACTATAAATGCATCCAGGCCACCATTTAATGAAATCTGGTTTTCCTTGCAGTTAATACTTGGGCTCCCTATTTCCTCTTTCATAAGAAATCAGAATAAAGTTAAAGCTGTGCAAAGGAAGTACTAGTTCATTACTGTAAAATAGAAGGGACTCAGCATTCATGTTTTATAAGAAGCCACTTATTCTATTTTAAGTAGTTATTTATTATCTAGGCAGAGAAGACATGGATGATGAAAATTCATAGAGTCCCAAACCCCTTTTTTCAAACATGACCTCCAAAGACTCTCTCCACACCCAAGAACAACTTAGGAAACAATTTCAGCTCATTCTGGATAAAAGTGCTTGCTTTACTCTTCCTGAACAAATACAGGCATACGTCACAGATAATGTAGGCTTGGTTCCAGACCGCCGCAACAAAATGATCACAATAAAGCAAGTCGCACACATTTTTTGGCTTCCCAGTGCATATAAAAGTTATGTTTATACCATGCTGCAGTCTCTTAACAGTGTACGAGCATTATGATTAAAATATATACATCCTTTAATTTAAAAATACTTTGTGGCTAAAAAATGCTAACGGTCATCTGAGCCATCAGTGAATCATAGGTTTTTTGCTGGTGGAGGTTCTTGCCTCAACGTTGATGACTACTGACTGATCATAGGGGTGGTTGCTGAAGGCTGAGGTGGCTGTGGCAATTTTTTAAAGACAACAATAAAGTTTGCTGCCATTGACTGACTCTTCCTTTCACGAAATATTTCCTTGTAGCATGCAATAGTTTGATAGCATTTCATCCACAGAAGAACTTCTTTCAAAATTAGAGTCAATTCTCTAAAACCCTGCCATTCATTTATCAACTAAGTTTATGGAACATTCTAAATCTTTCGCTGTCATTTCAACAATGTTTACAGCATTTTCACCAGGAGTAGATTCCATTTCAGGAGACCGCTCTCTTTGCTCATCCATAAGCAGCAACTCTTCGTCCATTCAAGTTTTATTATGAGATTGCAACAATTAAGTCACATCTTCAGGCTTCACTTCTAATTCTTGTCTGCTTGATATTTTCACCACATCTGCAGTTACCTATTCCACTGAAGTCATGAACCCCTCAAAGTCAGCCATGTGGGTTGGAATCAACTTCTCCCAAACTCCTGCTAACACTGATATTTTGGCCTCTTTCTGTGAATCAGAAATGTCCTTAATGGCATCAAGAATAGTGAATCCTTTCCAGAAGATTTTCAATTTACATTACTCAGATCCATCCATTGGAGAGGCAATATTTTAGGTTAGCTACAGTCTTACAAAATGTATTTCTTAAATAATAAGACTTGAAAATTGAAATTCCTCCTTGACCCATGGGCTGCAGAATGGTGTGTTAGTAGGCATGAAAACAACATTAATGTCCTTGTGCATCTCCATCAGAGCTCTTGGGTGACCAGGTACAAAGGGGAGTAATCTTTTGAGGAATCATTTTTCTGAGCAGTAGATCTCAAGAGTAGACTTAAAATACTCAGTAAACCATGCTGTAAAAAGATGTACTGTCATCTAGGTTTTATTGTTCATTTACAAATCACAGGAACAGTAGATTTAGCATTCTTAAGGGCCCTGGGATTTTCAGAATGGCAAAGAAGCATTGGCTTCAACTTAAAATCACTAGCTGCATTATCTCCTAACCAGAGAGTCAGCCTGTTTTTTGAAACTTTGAAGTCAGGCATTGACTTCTCTCTAGTTATGAAAGTCTTAGGAGGTATCTTCTTCCAGTATAAGGCTGTTTTGATCACATGAAAATCTGTTGTTTAGTGTAGCCACCTTCATAAATGACTTTACCTAGATCTTCTGGATGACTTGCTACAGTTTATCCATCAGCACTTGTTGCTTCACCTTGTACTATTGTTATGGAGATGGCTTCCTTCCTTAAATCTCATGAACCAACCTCTGCTAGCTTCCAACTTTTCATCTGTAACTTCCTCACCTCGCTCAGCTTTCATGGAATTAAAGAGAGTTAGGGCCTTGCCCTGGATTAGGATTTGGGTTGGGGTAATGTTGTGGCTAGTTTGATCTTCTACCCAGACCACTCAAACTGTCTACATATCAGCAATAAGGCTGTTTGGTTTTCTCATCATTCGTGTGTTCACTGAAGTGGCACACTTAATTTCCTTCAAGAACTTTTCCTTTGCATTCACAATTTTGCCAACTGTTTGGTATAAGAGGTCTAGCTTTCAGCCAATCTTGACTTTTGACATGCCTTCCTCACTGATCTTAATCATTTCTAGATTTTGATTTAAAATGAGAGATGTGCAACTCTTTTTTTTTCACTTGAACACATAGAGGCCACTTTAGATTTATGCATTGGCCTAATTTCAATATTGCTGTGTCTCAAGAAATAGGGAGGCCCAAGGAGAGGGAGAAAGATGAGGGAACAGTTAATTGATAGAGCAGTCAGAACATTTATTAATTAAGTTCATCATTTTATATGGGTGCAGTTCATGGTGCCCCGAAACAATTATAATAGTAACATCAAAGATCACTGGTCCCTGATCACTGATCACCATAACAGATATAATAATCACAAAAAATTTGAAGTATTACACGAATTACCAAAATGTGACACAGAGAGACACGAAGTGAGTCACACGCTGTTAAAAAATGGTGCCAATAGACTTGCTGGATGCAGTGTTGCCACAAACCTTCAATTTGTAAAAAATGCAATTATCTGCAAAGCTCAACAAGTGAAGTGCAATAAAATGAGGTATTCCTGTATATGAGATTTCAACACAATACTGTGACACAGCACTGGTTAAAATGTCAGGGCAGAGTCTGAAATGTGATAACAATATTGTGTTACACTGCACTGCTCCTCTTGCTCCATCATTTACTTGAAAATTTGAGGTTGTTTGAACAAAATTATACTGAAAGATTCTGGAATAAATATTGTATAGAAAAACCAATATGAGGATTTCAAAATGAGGACGAAAGAACAGAGAAAGATTCTTCTCAACCTGTGTGCATACACATGTGTGTGAGCAGACATGCCTGGAAGCCTTTTAAATGGCATTCATTTCTCTCTTTCCTGCCACATCCCTGCCCACTGCACAAGTGTGAAAATCAATGCCCCAGTCAGCCACTGGCTTGAGAGGCACCTGCATGCCCCTCCAATGTGCTAGGGTAGAAAAGACATCAAGAAAGATTAAAGTATGGGAAGAAGACATGTCTAAAGTCTGTCCAAGAACTCAAGAAGATTTAAGAATATAAGAGAACCAGCTAAGGAATCACCTGTTATAAAAGGGCAAGAGAAATCAGAGACAAATAGGACAAGATCTGATCAAAAAGCAAGTACATATTGATTATGCAGGGATCAGATGGAATGGACGAATAGCTAGCACAGGACGCCATGCTGGCCAGGGTGAAGGTGCTGCTTTCTGGATGGAGGGGCTCCTTGGGAAGTTTCCCAAGGCCCCAGAGGGAAGATTTCCTCTGAGTCAGGTGGGAGGTGCACTTGATGGAGATAAAGAAACAAGGGACAGAGAGAAAAGTCATGCTCATGCCAGGATAAACCATGCATTGTCAGTGGGATTTCTAGTAGTTGCAGGAAGAAAGCTCAGGAGCCCCACCCATGCACACAGAGCATCCCATCATCTTTGTGGGACCTCACTCTTAAAAAATGAGGGGATATTTAAGGATATGTAAAGACATTTTAAGAAGCCCTTAAAGACAAAAAACCAAAACAAAAGCAGAAACAAACTAACAATGAACAAATAAACCAGAAGGGACTCTTAGGTGAAAAGAAAAAAACAATGATTCTGGGAGTAGAAGACATTTTCCCCAAAGTGCTAAACAACATTCTAAGAGAGCAAAAGGAGTTTTTGTAACTATGGGAGGTGATAAAGAAGACTATTTAGAATGCAATAATTCAATAGAAGTTTTTTGAGTGCAGGGGTGTGGAGGGGGCAGTTCTGAGGAAATGACAATAACAATCATCTGGAAGAACAACTGAAGAAATTTACCAAGGACAAAATTAAAGGAAAATAAGGATAAGAGAATGTCCTACCTGATAGCAAGCTTATAAAATTATAGTGATTATTTAAAGAGTATAGTGCATCAGACTAGATAATATAAATCTGTGCTCTCCAAAGTGAGAATAATATAAATCTATGCTCTCCAAAGTGGAGTTTCTTCCACCGCCTAGATAGTGGAAAGAAATACCAGAAATTCTTGTTTTTAAATTTCAGGGTTAAAAAAACCTACTTTTGTATGTTTTATAGTTACAACAATATAATTTTCAAATATATGCGCATATATTGTAGGAATACATATGTATATGGTAGTTTGTGTTTACATATTATGTATAGAGCTGCAAAAAATATTTGAAGCTTGATGACAAGGATTAGTGGGATAAAAAGCCCCCACGTATATATGAGAATTGAGTTGGAGAAAACCATCATAAATACATTGTTAAAAACTGCTTCACTAGGAGAAAATATATGGAATACATACAGAAAAAAAATTGATGAGCAAAGGGTAAATAGACAATTGATGAAATGATATAGTCCCTAAGGCTTATTAATGATAAAACTACAAATTGTAGGTAAATAATAATTTCTTCTACCTGATTGGCAAAAAAATTAAAAAATATTATTAACTGGTGTCTTAGTCTGCTGGTGTTGCTATAAAGAAATACCTGAGGCTGGGTAATGTATACAGAAAAGAGATTTATTTGGCTCATAGTTCTGAGGGTCTCAGGAAATTTCCGCTCATGGTGGAAGGTGAAGGGGTACCAGTGTGTGCAGATCACATGGTGAGAGACAAAGCAAAAGAGAGAAGAGGGAGGTGCCAGGCTCTTTTTAACAATCAGCTCTCCTGGGTACTAATAGAGCCAGAACTCACTCATTTCCATGAGGATAGCACCAAGCCATTCATAAGGGATATGCCCCCATGATTCAAACACCTCCCATCAGGGCCCCCCTCCAACACTGGGGAACAAATTTCAACTTGAGATTTGGAGGGAACAAATATCCAAAATATATTTGCTGGCAAGGATGTGAAAGGACAGAAGTTCTACCAAAATTACAAAGGTCTGTTCAAATCAATTGACTTCATAATTCCATTTTACAGTTTATCAAAAAGAAACGCTTCTACACAAATCTGTAGAGCTGTAAAGAGAAAGCTGTTTATTGCAGCATGGTGTGTAACAGCAAAATCTTGGAAACAAGAAAATGCCTATCAACTGCAGGTCTACTGGATAAATTGTGATAGAGCCATATAAGGAGAAAGATTTAAATGTACTGCTGTGGAGAGATCCATGTCATATTGTTAACAAGAAAAAGCAAAGTTCAGTATGATACACATGCATGATGTTAAAAAAATTATGCTTTTGGAAAAACATTTAAAATAACATTTGCATACAAATTATACACATATTATTTAATATATATTTACACTATATATATTCCTCTATATACATATTTCTTTATGTGTGTGTGTATATATGTACACATATATTTAAAGTACAAGTTGTGAATTCTTTGTCTGAAATGCTTGAGACCACAACTGGGCATGGTGGCTCATGTCTGTAATCCTAACACTTTGGGAGGCCAAAGAAGGAGGATCTCTTCAACCTGTTTACCTTTGCATACAATAAGTCCTTAAGGATAAACAACCTGAATTTCTAACGGTGGTTCCCTAGGGGGAGGAGGAATAGGAGATAAAATTTTTTTTTTAAATTTTTGAGTTGGAGTCTCACTCTGTCGCCCAGGCTGGAGTGTGGTGACACACTCAGGGCCACTGCTGGACCCAGGCGATCCTTTCACTTCAGCCTTCCAAATAGCTGGAACTACAGGCATGCGCCACCACTCCCAGCCAATTTTTTTGATTTGTTGCAGAGATGAGGACTTGCCGTGTTGCCCAGGCTGGCCTCAAACTCAAGTGCTCAGGCAATCCTCTCTCCTCAGTCTCCCAAAGTGCTGGGATTACAGGTGTGAGCCACTGCACCAGGCTGAGAAATATTTTTATATGCTTTTATTATTTGACAGTTTGATGGTCACTAAGTTTACTTCTATAATTTTTTTAAAGCAGACATACCTCTCATCATCGACAACATACATTGATATAAATCAGACGTAAAGATTTAAGGAAAAGTGGAAACGGTTCATAGCCCAGTAAAAGCAAGGGGTCAGCAAGAGTTCAAAGCATTGCTAACAGCTTTCCCTCTCCACAAAAGTGGGCTGGGATGAAGGGCTGAGGCAGTCCTGAGGAGGGCAGCTGGACTTAGGATGACATGGTAGAAGACCAGCAAAGAAGAGGAGACTCTTCATTGCAAATTTACAAAGATGTTACATACCATGAGCCTGGGAAACCCTTTCTGGGATAATCAACCTAGAAGTAATCAAGTGCTCTCACTACACACAGAAGGCAATCATGTGAGAGATGGATATGCTAATTTGTTTGTCTACAGATCACTTCACCATTTAATACACACACACACACACACACACACACAAACAGAGGATGCCAAAAAAGTATACACATTTTAAGAAAGGAAAAACCTGTATTAAAATTGTAATACTCAATAAGATGAATACAAGTCATGTCTGACTTCTGCAATTACAAGAGGTGCTCAAAGTGGTTACCACCAACATTCAAACACTTCTGATTATGACAAACTAAAACTGATACATAATAACATCTCTTAAAATATGTATACCTTTTTTTGGTACCGCTGTATATAAAATGATGTACACCTTAAATATATGCAATAAAAAATAAAATAAAAGTGTTTAGCATAATGTGGGGGAGGTGGGAAGAAGCAATCAAGAATCGGTTATGACTGTATCAAAACACAAAAATGACCTTCTCTTTAATAACCCAAGTCACACTAAACTTGTAAAATAAAACAAAGCAAAAAAAATAAATAAATAGCAAAACTTGAATAATTGCTTGCTGTGTGCCTGACAGATGCTAGTAATCGTGCTAGGCTGTTTGGGGCTGCAAAATTTACCCCCTTCTATCTTGTTAGCTCATATTGCCTGAGCTGTTGTGTTATTAGTCAATTACAGTGTCTTTGGCAGTGACACTGACAGTCTGATGCAAAGCAAAGACCCTGTTATAAGAGTTGACATCTTTAGATTTCATTATAAAATCCTTCAAATTAAATGTTACTGAATTGCTTATCAGTCTAACAGGAATCATATTGGCTGTGAGTTTTGAAGCCCCTTCGATGTTGCCATAATTGCCTAGAACTCAATACTTTGTTATTCAATTACCAGTTTGCATGACTGTCTTCCACCTGAGCTTAGATTTGTTTTTTGTTTTGGGATAGGGAAAAATGCCTTTGTGTTTTTTTGTTTTTGTTTTATTTATTTATTATTTTAAAGATGTGGGGTACAATTTAGGGTTAGGTACATAAGTGGTCATTGTACAGGTAAAGTTTGGGCCTTCCTATGGTCTTCACTTCACCTGGTTTGAGATCGGGTACCCTTATTGATGTTATGTGCCTCCCCTTGGCAGAGTCCGCCCACTACCAATCCCTTTCTTACAGTATTACGATAAATGTTCAGGGTCTGCTTATGAGTAAGTACATGTGGTGCTCAGATCTTTGTTTCTGTGATAGATCACTGAGTATTGTAGACTTTAAATCCATCCAAGTTGCTGCGAAGTCCATAAGTTTGCCCTTCTTTATGACTGCGTAATATTTCATCATGTATTTGTACCACATTTTTTATCCAGCCCACTGGATGGGCAGCTCAGTTGGTTCCATGTTTTTGCTATTGTGAAGAATGTTGCAATAAGCATGCATGTGCAGGTATCTTTTTTATAGAATGATTTGAGTTCTTCTGGGTATATTCTCAGAAGGGGGATTGCTGGGTTGTATGGAAGGTCGATTTTTAGATCTTTTAGGAATGGCCACACTGTTTTCCACAGAGGTGCCTTTGAATTCCCAATACGTTGCACAATGGCTGGCATACAATAGGTGTTCAATAATGGCTAGTTGAAGAAATACATTCAAGTTTGTAACTCAAAAGAACTCTCAAATGCTTTGGTGAGGCTATCTTGTGTCTACAATCATTTTTTAAAAGTCTTACTCAAGGCTTGTTCCAACAAAGGCCAAATTAGATCCAAAGGGTAAAGAACTTGTGTTTTATTTTCTTTTGTTTTTGTTGTTGTTATTGTTGTTTGTTTGTATATTCATGCCTAATGACTACCTGGCACACAGCAGGCCTAAGATAAAGTTTTGCAGGCATAAATGGAAAGTTATAGATTCTCTCCACAAATAAAGGCATTCATAGTCATTAAGAGAAGACTGTATACCTGGTCCTAAACCCCATCACCTTGTTACCAACCAGCCATCTAAAATGGTTGCCTGGGTCACAAAAAGAAGCAGTTCAGCACTATTGTGCTGCTGCCATTAGATTCAAAGACTAAAAGGACAGGAAACTTTAGGGTGGGTCACTGCATTGACCTTTGCAAAGAGTACATTACTTGTTAAACTGATGCACCAATCCAGTAACAATCCTAAACATGATAATCTGCAGGGTGGAGAATGAGGAGTCTGTGATATAACTGAAAAAGGATAGTATACAGGAAGAATCACCCTATCGCCAAACAGTGGCGCATTCCCCATTTGCCTCCAGCCCAACCTTCTCCTTTCTGCAGTCTCACTATTCCTTTCAGTTCATCCTGCCCTTTGGCCTCAGTCCCAGGTGCTGAGTTTTCTTACACGGTCTCTACTTGGAAGAAAAATGGATGTGATAAGAGCAAATGTAGTAAGACTCTAGCATTGTGCTAGCCATGTGCAGCTACTTACATTTACATTTAAAGCAATTACAATGCAATTGAATTTAAATATCTGGTTCCTCAGTCTCATTACCTTTCAAATGTTCAGTACGCACATGTAGCTAGTGGCTAGTGTATTAAGCAGAGCAGCTATAGGACCTTCCCATCATTATAGAATCTGGCAATTCAGTGAGCATCCCTGGAATGTTCTATCTAGTCGAGTAGCATACTTATTGAATATATATGAATGAATAAATAAATTTAATGTAGTAGAATCTGGACACTAATGAGAGATGGCTGGGAAATTTTCAGAATCCCAATCTTTGTGAATAGCTTTATCAACTTTTTAAATACTTTTAAAAAATTGTATTAGCAAAGGTTAATCACCTCTTCTCATAAGATTTTGTGGGAGAATCACATACTTTTTATTAACTTATAAAAAAGATTGGTTATATTCCAAAGAGAGTTCATTCCATGAGTCTGTGCCAATATATTTTATTTGCAAGAATTGTATTTAGAACTTGGACTAATATTTTTGTCTAGCATTCTAATAAAAACAGTTATATGCAAATACATGTCTTAGCACCAAGTTTCTTAGACCTTCTCCTGAAGGTCTTTATATAAGGAAAGTACTCACTTTTTTTCCTCCAGAAGGGCTCTTTATAATAAACCATACACTTGATGACTGAACCCAAAGGCACACGACTGATCAGCTGGTTTCTCATCATTGGCAGAGGGGGATTGAAGTGAATCTTCATGCCCAGAATAGGAGGAATAGCACTAATCACATATTTAGCCTGAAAGAAAAGCAACATGGTTAAACATGGTTGGCTTGTTGTTTTTGTTTCTTCCTAATGATTCTCTCTCATTTTACCCTTCTTCCACCGAAGTGTCTTCTTAACAAAGATGCCTAAAGGACTTTATTAAACCCTAAAGTAGCCTTTATTGTTCTTTAGTTCAAGACCTCCAATGACTCAACACATGGAGTCAAAGCCAAGTTCCCCTCAATCACCTCCAAACCATGCATGAAATGGACCTGTTATATCTCTGATCCCACCTGGTCTTCCCCTCACTCCTCTTTGTCTTATGTCCTTTTGACCACCTTGCTGTTCCTTGATTATGCCAGGCTTGCAGGGTCTTGGCACTGGCTGTTTCATCTACCAGCACCACACTTCCCCCAGAGAGCCACATGGCTCAATCCCTCATCTCCTTCAGTTCCATGCTCTGTTACCTTTTCAGTGAGGCCTTCCCTGATGACCTTATTTAAACCTCTGTGACCAATCCTCCCATCCCACTTTCTGGTACACTCTTTCCTCCTTCTCTGCCTGATTTTTTTCCATACCACTTATCACTATCTGACATTCTTCATATGTTAACCGTATATTTGATTATAACCTTTCTCCTTCACTAGAAGAAGAATTGCAGAAGACAGAGAATTGCATCTGTTTTGTATCTGTTTTGTTCACAACTGTGTTCACAACTCCTAGAATAATGCCAGGCATATAGGAGGTGTTTGACATTTATTGAAAAAATATTTTCTGTGGTGGTTTTCCAATTATACAAGAGTCCAATACAGAGGGTTGATAATACCTTTATATGTTTTTGCAAATACTCTCTACTCCCTCCTCCCAGATATTCTGCTTCTCTTTTTCAGATACAGGAGTTTTGTTACTTTGGCAAAGGGACTAATTTTTAAGTCTGGGATATTTTGGGTTTTGTTTAAGTTTTGATTATCTATGGAACTCTGGCCTCTTCCCCCATAGTTTAAGGATCTTGATTACTTTGAGTGGAAAAAAACTCAAACTAAAGTGCTTTTTTTATTCTCTCACTCAACAACAATCAACACAGAAGACATTTTTCCACACACACCGAGGAAGCAAGCAATTCTGCAGCGAACACCACCTGGGTGTCCTCCAATTCAATTCCAACACTATCTACCTGCTTATAGCATCGGATCTCATAGGTTGAGGGCTTATTCCCACAAGACTGCCCCCACTTCAGACATCAGCTGCAATCCAGACCTTCAGAACTTTGACCAATCATTTTCAAGCTGGGGTTCCCATGGTCCCCTTTTTGAATTTGATTAATTTGCTAGAGCCACTCACAGAACTCAGGGAAACACTTACTTACATTTACCGGTTTATCATAAAGAATATTACAAAGGAGAGAGATTAAGAGATGGGTAGGGCAAGCCATGTGGGAAGGAGCGTGGAGCTTCCATACCCTCCTCTGGTGTGCCAACCTCTAGAATCCTCCATGTGTGCAGCTAACTGGAAGCTCTGAATCTGGTCCTTTGGGTTTTTATAAAAGCTTTATTACACAGTCATGATTGATTAAGTCACTGACCATTAGTGATCAATTCAACATTTAGCCCCTTTCCTTTCCTTGGAGATTGGAGGTGGAGCTGAATGTCCCAAACCCTACAATCCTGCCTTGATTTTTCAGGTCATGAGCCCCATCCTGAAGCTGCCTAGGTACTGCCAGTCACCAGACAATCATTAGCATACAAAAGACAGCACTTTAGAGAGTCCAAGGATCTTAGGGAATTAGGTGTCAATAAACTGGGAGGAAGACCAAATAGATATTTACAATACCACAGTTACCTCATACACCTCATGGTTTAGGGTCTCTACAAGGACATTTTCTCCTGTCTGGTCAATGCGGATCACAGGTCTCTCCAGCTTCACTCGGTCTCCAAGGATGTCCATTATCCGCTCACTCACTTGACCAGATCCACCCACAAATTTCCTCTCCTGAAAAGAAAAGGACTCAAGGTGGGTGGGAAGTACAGGAGTGGGCATAAATTGCTAAGTTGCTAGTTTTCCTCACACAGATTTACTCTAAGTTGTATAACATTTCATGTTGTGAGTAGTGTCTTTCACCATCGTTTTCTAACTGGGACTTGCTGGCTTTGGACAACATTGGAGGTTTTCTAAGTCAACTTCCAGGCTATGCTCCTGTGGGTTCCCAGGCTCCAGCCTCAGCTGAACATCTTCAGAATGACTCCTATGTCCCACCGGTCTGGTCACTATCCCTGTTCTCTATTCCATCTGCATTATTTGGTTGAGCTGCTTGGCCTGGAGAAGGCCCTACATAAAGTTCTGTCCTGGCTTGCCTGTTTTCCCCCATCATTTGACTCAGACTCAAAGCCTCCAAGTCCCCCACCATGCTCTTTCCCCCCAGGCCGGCTTTCTTCCTCTTGCAGGGCTTCATCCCTGGGTAAGTCGTCTACTGCTCCTGCAGACACTGAGGTCATTTCACCTCACTGCACCCACCTGTCCCAAGCCCTGCTGAGGCTTCCAAATGCTCTATCTGAATGTGCACACAATTGAGCTGACTGCCTCCTTAATTTTCAGTTACGTTCCAGAAAGAAGAAGGAGGAGGAAGAGATAGAGGAAGGGGATGAAAAGGAAGAAGAGGAAAAAGAGAAGGGGAAAGAAATGAACATGAAAACCAGGAAGATTATCAAAGAACTCTAATCTGTTCCCTACTGTGCCCTAGCACAGTGACTTATACAATACCGAGGCTCAGGAAATACACATTGAATGAATGAATTCCATGTGTGGTATGTGTGTTTTAAATTGAAAATGCATTTCTGAATTTCCTTTTTGAGCTTTCTAAGAAGTGTTCAAGCTAAGTTCTCCAAATGGTCCCCTACAAACTTACCAAATAATAATGGAATGTATATCCAGATGGAAAATGGCAACAGTACATAAAGAGAGACAAGCCTAGTTCTATAATTGCATCGGTCATGGGGGTCTCACAGTGGGTACTTGACAACAGACTGTCCCTTGCAAAAGCCACTTTGAGCTGTTATGCTTTCAAACATAAATAGTAAAGCTCCAAAAGTCATAAGCCTGTCCCCTGCTTCAGCAGTTCATGATTAAAGAGTGATGTGTATCATTCATTTCGGTAGTGGTGGTTTTCTGTTGGGATGACGGGGTAATGGATGGGTACCTGCCCTCCATTGGTTGTTGAGATGATTCTGGTTGTCCCTCCACATTGTTTCACGTACCACAGAAACCAGAGAGCAGAGACCTCATGGGTCTCCGCAGTGACACACAGGTTCACAAAGAGAATGGCAAGCCGCTTTGCAGATCTGCTCAGGAAGAAACAAGAGCCAAATTGGCAAATGCACAAGAGCATCTTCCTAGCTCTCTAAAAATTATTCAAATAATACATTTACTTGCCTAGTTTAGCACAATTTGGCAAGTTGCAGAAAATCATTACTACAATGTGATATTATAGTAAAACATGACATCAGAGATTTTGGAAATACCAGATTTATTTTCCCCTGAAACAAAACACCTTACTCAGAATTGGCTTCTATCACATATTCTGTGCTGTCGTGATTTCTCCCCACATACCTGTTACTTTTCCAGTGAGCACCATCTCAGTAGAAGTCACCTCTATTCACTTCAATGGCTCTCTTTCTATCACCCTGCCCCCACCCAATCCAGTAGGAAATCCTGTTATTTCTCACCACGTTACTCCACCTTCATCACCACCAATTTAGCATCATCACTTGCCAAGAGTATTGCAAGTATTTCCTCCACCCTAGCCTCTGTGCCTCCACCCCGCCTCACCTGGTATCTATTCACCACGCTCAAAGCCAGATGCTTTTCCCTCCCTCCCCACCTTTCTAAAGTGTAAATAAATTAAATCATATCACTTTCTTGCTTACATCCCTCCAGTGGCATCCTCTCAAAATCAGAATAAGATTCAGCTCTTTCTCCATGGCTTCCAAAGATGTAAGTGATCTAGTTCATGCTTACCTTTTTAATCTCATCTTGTGCTCTCTTCTACTTATTCTGTTTCCTTAGAAAGAAATACTCTTATTCAACTATGAAAATGGGCACCGGCTTCCATTTCCCAGCACCCTGGCATGATCTATTATTTTGCCATTGTATAGCATCTTTAAAACTCTTCTCACTGTCTGAAATTATCTTAATTATTGGTTTATTATTTTTATTGCTATCTCCTCCACTAGAATCTCAGCCTAGGAGAACAAGAACCCTATCTTACTCACTCATCATAGTGTCCCCTATAACAAAATAGGCACATAGTAAGCACTCAATAATTTCTTGATGAATGATTGATGAGAAATATCAATTAAACATTATTTTTAAAACATCCATAATGAGCAAAAGGTATGCTAGGTATTGCACCAAACACAAAATTAATCACAGTTATCTATCTAGTTACTTTACTGGTTAACAGAAGACAAGTTCAAAGGATGGATGAGGGGGAAAGCAATTAATAGAGGTAAGCTTGAAGTTAGGACTTCTGGGCAAGATGGCGATGTAACAGGTCAGATTGTGAGAGTCTCCGCAAAAGTGAGGGTCCATAAAGACTCTCTGTTTCAGTGTGTGTGTGCCGGTGGGTGAGTGAAAGTCTGTCTGAGGGGAGATTCGGGTTCATGCACCCAGGGCTCTCCTCCAGAGGTGACTGCAACCCACCACCTCCCTGAGATTGGAGACCCAGATGCGCAAGATCATCTGCCATTCTCAGGGCTCTCTTGAGAGGAGGCAGCAGAGAACAGTCACTCCTCAGTACTGGCACCCAGCTCATGCCATAACTGGCAGCAGCAGACCTGACATGAGAAATCAGGTAGTGGAAATCTGGAATAAAGCTCCAAAGCCAGTGACAAGAGGCCATCTTCTCAGTGCCAGAGAAGAGACAGCAGAGACTTGCATTGCTCCACCTAGCTCCACCCAGCCTCCATTTTGGGACCCAGAGGCTATTATTTCATCAGACTAGGAGAGACAGACGCCCCCCCCCCATGCTGGAACAGGCACAGACACATCAGATCTGAGTGGGAGACTTGACAGCAGCAGCAGCAATGATTAGGGTGAGTCTGGATCAGATCCACTCCTCCCACAATAGTCCGTGAGGTATCTGACTCATGCTGAGAGCAGACATATTGGCCAGCAGCTGAGAGCAGAGGGGAAGGTCTGGAGATCAGAGTCGCTCCTAGAGGCAGAGACCTGAAGGGATCTGGACTCACAAAAACAGAGTGAGTTTTTGTTTTTCTTTTTGTTTGGTTTTTGCTTTAGTTTTAGCTTTTTCTTTTCTCTTTCTGTTTTTGTTTATGTTTTTGTACTTGCCTTGTTTCTGTTATTTAAAATTTTTTTTTAGATTTTCTGATTATGTATGGGTATTTTTGAGGGAGAGTACACCAACGGGGGGGGGTTGTTTGTTTGTTTGTATGATGAAGTCTGTATGTTTTTGCCTTTTTTGTTTTTTCTGTCTTTGTTTGTCTCTCTGTTTATTTGTTAGTTGGTATGCCTATCTATTTTCCCTCTTCTTCCCTCTCTCTACCTCCCTTTTGTCTTTCTCTTTCCTTTTTCCACTCTTTTCTCTTTCCTTAACTCATTTTGCTTTCAGGGAGCAAACATACAACCCCACTGCAAGGACAGATTATAAGGCAGTGGGAAGTGGGTTCCAGAGGGTCCACACACCTGTCAGCAGATACTGGGATCTGCAGAAAGCTTCTGAATCACAGCTCCCCCATCAATCAAATCTCAAAACTGCAATAAGCACAGGCCCCCACCCCTAGCCCAGCTTCAGAATTGAACAAAACCAGAGGCTCTCCATAAGGAAGACTAGAAGGTTGAGCAAACAGAAATAAAAGTTATCTCCCCATCACTGAACAACAGACTTAAAGAAGAGATTAAAAAATGGGGGGAGGAAAACCTGCACAAATGAAGAAAAACCAAGGGAAGAATACGAGTTTCACACAGACCCCTGGGAGGTCAGCCACTGAGAATACAGACTCTGGAACCCAAACAATGAAGAGCCCCCAGAATGACTGGTCTCAAACCACAAACCCAGATATCAAGAGAGAATAAATAGAAATGAGGAGAGACAAGAGGAAAGAATGAAGGAGTTGATAACTGAGATAACAGCAATAAAGAATACAGTGAATGAAATAAACAACAAACTGATAAGCATGGAAAGCAGAATTAACCAAGCAGAAGAAAGAATCTCATAACTTGAGGACCAAAATATGGAACTAATTCAAACTGTTAAAAACATAGAAAAGAAGCTTAAAACAACAGAACAAAACCTCCAAGAGATGAGCAATTATTCAAGAGGCCAAAACTAAGATTAAATGGAATCTCTGAGGCAGATAGACAGAGACCACCTTGGAACAAACATTCCATGAAATCATCCAAGAAAACTTCCCTTATCTCATCAGTGACACTACCATTCAAATACAATAGGTTCAGAGAATCGCTGCAAAACAACAAATGAGAAGACCTACTTCCAGACACATAGTAATTCACCTACACAAAGTAGGTATAAAAGAAAAGTCCTAAAGGCAGGAAGAGAGAAAGTTCAGACTACTTACTGGGGAAGACCAATTAGAATAACAGCAGACTTATCTACACAAACACTTCAGGCTAGGAGAGCTTGGAGTCCAATCTTCAAAGTTCTCAAAGATATACAATTTCAACCAAGAATTATCTACCCAGCTAAGCTAAATTTCATCCGTGATGGAGAATTAAAATACTTACCAGACATTCAATTCCTAAGAGTTTACTCTGCCTTCAGACTGGTTCTATAAGAAACACTTAAGAAAGTATTCAACACAGAAGAAAGGAAAAAAAGAATGACAATGCACTTCACAGGAATGCAGAAAAAAGATTGAAAACACACATGAATCAACCTAAAAATCAAAAGAAAGATAACAAACAAACAGCGGCAACAACAACAAACTCTATAAGAACCTCATGACAGGGATAAACTTTCACTTCTCAATAATTAGCCTGAATGTGAACAAACTAAATGCACCACTAAAAAGACATAGAATGGCAATTGCATAAAACATCATGTGGCTACAATATATTGTCTCCAAAAGACTCATCTCACCAGAAATGACACTCACAAACTCAAAGTAACAGGATGGGAAACAAAATTTCAGGCGAATGGAACACAGAAGAGAGTGGGAGTCGCGATCTTAATAATAGAGAAAATACCCTTTACGCTATCAAAAATTTAAAAAGATATGAAAGGTCACTACATAATGATAAAAATCCATCAACAAGAAATATCCATCCTAAACATATATGCAACCAACATGGGAGCACCAACTTTCATAAGGCAGCTTCTAAGTAAACTAAAAAAAGATATCAACTCAAACACTATCATAGCTGGGGACTTAAACACCCCACTAACAACCCTAGATAGATCATCAAGACAAGAGTCAATAAGGAGTTCCAGAACCTCAATATGATGCTTGACCAAAAGGACTTAATTGACACCTATAGAACACTCCACCCCAAAACCACAGAATATACATTCTACTCATCACCACATGGAATGTACTCTACGATTGACAACATCCTTGGACATAAATCAAGCATTAAAAAATTCCATAAGATTCAAATTCTGCCATGCACCTTTTCAGACCATAGTGGAATAAAAATAAATATCAACACCAACAAAGTAACAAAGTTCCCTCCAAACCCACAAAGACATGGACACTAAGTACCATGATGCTAAACAACTCCAGGGTCAACATGGAAATCAAAACAGAGGTTAAAATATACTTGGAAACAAATGAAAACAAAGAAACATCTTACCAAAATCTCTGGGATGTCATGAAAGCAGTCCTAAGAGCGGAATTCATATCTCTACAATCACACATGAAGAAAATGGAAAGATCACAAGTTAACAGCCTAAGGAAGCTGGAAAAGCAAGACCTCTAAAACCCTAACTTCAATAGAAGAATCCAGATCACCAAAATAAAAACCCAAATTCAGGACATTGAAGACAAAAATATAATGTAAAAAAAATCAATGAAACCAAAAGCCGATTCTTTGAAAGGATAAACAAGATTGATGGACCCCTATCTAGACCAAGAAAAAGAGAGAAAAATCCCAAATAAACACAATCAGAAATCCAAAAGATGAAGTCACAACTGACCCTGAGGAAATACAAAAGATTATCAGAGATTACTATGTTCACCTGCATGGAAACAAACTCAAAAACCTAAATGAAATGGAGGACTTTCTTATATCACACAACCTCCCCAGGTTGAAGCAAGAAGAAATCGAGCCCCTAAATAGACCAATAACAACCCAGGAAATCAACTATGTCATAAGAAAACTACCTACAAAAAAAAAAGGCCTGGCAATTGAGAAAGATGGAATTCTCCTCAAATCATTTTATGAAGCTAACATCACATTGATAGCCAAACCGGGTAAAGACCCAACAGGAAAGAGAACCACAGGCCAATATCCTTGATGAACCTAGATGCTAAAATTCTCAACGAGATTCTAGCAAACAGGATCCAACAACACATCTCAAAAATCATCCATTATGACCAAGTACGCTTCATTCCTGGGATCCAGGGCTGATTCAACATCCGTAAAACCATAAAAGTAAGTAAATACATCAACAGATGTAAACACAAAAATCACATGATTATATCATTAGATGCGGAAAAAGCTTTTGATAAAATCCAGCGCTGCTGCTTGATAAATAACCTCAAACACCAAGGCATAGATGGAACTTGCCTCAAAATAGTAAGAGCCATCTACTAGAAACCCACAGCCAACATACTGGTAAACAACCAGAAGTTGGAATGATTTCCCCTGAAAACTGGAACAAAACAATGTTGTACTCTCACTTCTCCTCTTCAACACAGTATTAGAAGTCCTAGCTAGAGCAATAAGAAAAGAGAAGGAAACCAGGGGTATCCAAATAGGAGAAGAGGACATTAAGTTGTCCCTCTTTGCAGATGACATGGTTTTATAACTTGAAAACCCACGAGAAACTGTCCAAAACCTTCTTGCGCTGGTAAAGGACTTTGGCAAAGTATCAGGGTATAAAATAAATGTGCAAAAGTCAGTCGCATACCTATATGCCAACAATAAACAAACAGAAACCCAAATAAAAAGCACAATCCCATTCAAAATAGCCACAAAAAATGGAATACCTTGTCAAAAACCCTTACAACGAAAACTACAAAACACTGCTCAAAGAAATCAAAGATGACACAAATGGAAAAATATTCCCTGCTCATGGATTGGAAGAATCAACATTGTTAAGATATCCATCCTACCCAAGGCAATCTACAGATTTAACACAATACCCATTAAATTACCAGCAGCACTCTTCTCAGACCCAGAAACGACAATACAGGAATTCATATGGAAACATAAACAACCAAGAATAGCCAAAACAATACTCAGCAAAAAACAAAAAACCACACACACACACATACACACACACAAAGCAGGAGGCATCACGCTCCCAGACTTTAAGCTTTATTGTAAAGCTACACTAATCAAAACAGCCTGGTATTAGTACAAGACCAAGCATATAGACCAATGGAACAGGATAAAGATTCCAGAAGCAAAACATCAATTTCTCAACCAACTCATCTTCAATAAAGCTTCCATCATCAACAACTGGGGAGAGGAGAGCCTATTCAGTAACTGATGCTGGGAAAACTGGCTGATCACATGCAGAAGATTAAAACAAGACCCCTACCTATCCCCATACACAAAAATCAACTCTAAATGGATCAAAGACCTAAACATAAAACCTCATACTATAAGAACCTTAGAAAATGCAGGAGACATCCTTACGGAAAATGGAACTGGCAATCAGTACCTGATCAAAACCGCAAATGCCCATTGCATAAGAGATAAGATACACAAGTGGGACCTCACCAAACTGGAAAACTTCTGCAAAGCCAAAGAAACCATTGAGAGAGCGGGGAGACAGCCCACAGACTGGAAAAAAAATATTTGCCAACTGTATATCTCACAAAGGCCTAACATCTAGGATCTACAAGGAACTCAAACATGCCTAAAAGAAAAAAACAAACAGTCCCATTACAAAGTGGGCAAAAGATGTGAACAGATAGTTCTCAAAAGAAGACATACGAGCAGCCAACAGATACATGAAAAAATGCTCAGCCTCACTAGTCATCAAAAAAATGCAAATTAAAACCACACGGAGATACCACCTAACTCCAGTCAGGATGGCCACCATCAATAACTCAAAAAACAACAGATGCTGAAGAGGATGTGGGGAAAAAGGAACACTTCTACACTGTTGGTGGGAGTGTAAACTAGTACAGCCTCTGTGGAAAACAGTGTGGCAATTCCTAAAAGACCTAAAAATCAATCTCCCATACTACACCGCAATCCCCCTACTGGGAATATACCCGGAGGAACTCAAATCCCTTATGAAAAAGATACCTGCACACACCTATTTATTGCTGTATTATTCACAATGGCAAAAACATGGAACCAACCGTGATGCCCATCGAAAGAGGACTGTATAGAAAATGTGGTACATATACATGACAGAATCTTATGTAGCCAAAAAGAAGGACAAAATTATGAACTTCACAGCAACTTGAATGGACTTAGAGTCTATAATACTGAGTGACCTATCACAGAAACAAAGAACCGAGTATCAGTAGACCTTGAACAACTATCGTAGTACTGTAAAAAAGGGATTGACGGAAATGGGAAACTGCCAGGGGAGGGTGGGGGCAAGATTTGCAGTAGTGGGAAACTGCCTGTGTGGGGGGGCACACCTCATCAACATGGGTACCTGCACAATGAACATTTGTATAACTAACCCTGAATTGTACCCCACATATTTAAAATAAAAAAGAGAAAAACATAGAAATAAACTTTTGCACAGTGTTGGCAGGAAATGATGAAAGCTTGTATCCTATCAGGAGACACATAAGAAAGTAAATGACCTCATGCAATTTCAAGGGCTTTATTATATCTACTACCCCCTAAAATTCACTCATAGTAATGTGCACACTGGGATATCTTTAATAAGGACAAATCCTCCTTTTGACTTTAACATAAGGTTTACTTATTACTAATCTGGTTACATCTGAGACAGAATTTTCCACCTGGTTGTGTTTACAATGGGTAGAATAAATGATACTGTTTTCCATTCATTGAACTCCTTCCACACTTCATGGTCTTTAAACTTATTATCCTGTTAAACTGTCACAACATCCCTATAAAATGGATGTTATTTTTCCCCAGTTCACATGTTAGAAAACTGAGTCTCAGAGAATTTAGCAATATGTAATGGTACAACTTGAAACCAGAGCATACCTGACTCAAAACTCATGCTTTTAATACCTCAAAATGTTTTATAATTAGTCAGTTGACACCCTTGGAAGTGCATATATTCACCAAAGAGTTTCCTTCTACTTTAGTGTATCTTGATTCTTGAAGTTTGTAGAATCATGCTTAACACACATATCAGTTGACATTTGTTCACAGCCATAACAATCTGATAGCACTTTTGTGACATTTTCCATTATTACAGCCTGTACAATGGTGTCATATAGACACTGAAGTGACTTAGAGCTAGTTTTGTAAGATTGTTTGTGATAACCGAAGGAATGGAAATTGCTAACTCACGCTTTCTTTGCAAAGGCAATTTGTGGTATCCATCTAAAGCAATTATTCAGACATGGGTTTAAAATATTACTCCAAAGTGAGAATATCCTTTGCTGTTTCCTGATATCCTGTTTCTTTGCTTCTTATTTTATTTGATTTTATTTTTATTATAAAGATGTGGGGTACAATTCAGGGTTAGGTATACAAACATTGATTATGCAGGTACCCTTTGCTCCTTATTTTATAGGTGAATTAAGGGGCATAAGGTAAAGGGAGTAACAAATAGCTAAAACATAACATTGGTCCAGCTATATTAAATATTAATATAATATTAAATTAATTATATCAATATTAATATTATACATTAAAATTAATATAATATTAAACATAACAATACTGCCACAATTCTAGTTGTTATTGTTGCCAATATGGTGAGAAAGAAATAATTCTAGTTTGAAATGACGGGAGATCTAAAAGTAATTCTTTCTAAAGGACCAGTCCATTCTTAATCCTTTATTTGATTTACCTTAGGAGCTTCAGTAAGAAAAGAAATGAGAAGAACAATATTTGAGGGATGGAAGGTCAAGGAAGTTAGTGCAATAATATTTTGTATTTTTTGCTCTGTTGACTTTTCAAAAGATAAATGTTATAATATATTTCTACATGAAAAATACATGCACATTACATAAAATTTGAAAAATTTATAAGATAAAAAGATGGGAGAATGAGTTTCTTCTATATATCTGCCCCCAAAAGATGATCACTAGTCTCATTTTGATGAATTTTTCTAAGTATAGGTTTAAAAAATGTGTTTGCATAGCTGTGATCACACTGAAGATATAATTTGTGTTTCTGAAGAGCACATAATAAAAGATAATAAGTGAAAGAAAGATCAACATTATCTGTGAATGTATAATTGTGACTTGGTTTGAATAACCATAAGTTGAATATTCTGGGGATTACTTCCTTTAAAACCAAGAAATTATGCCATATTATTTTGCTTAGGAAGAGTTAGAAAATTGTCTTGTGTTTACATACTTCTAATATCTCATAATGCTTTATTTTGTCAGATGACAACACAGATTGTTCAATAAGTGAAGGACTAGGCCAAGGGCTATAATAGAAAATGTCAAGTCTCTATTATCCCAAAGAAATATAACCGGTCCTGTCTTCAAGAAGTTTAAGAAAACACTTAACAAAATGTATTAAAAGTTTTTCATAACAGAAGTTATAAAACAAATGCAAATAATTATATACTCACTATATTTTGAAAATCTAAAATATAGAATTTAAAAATAAGTAGTTTTATTATAATAAAAATAAGTTATATTTTAAACTATATTCTCATAAGAAGTATTAAATAGCATAGATAAGTGCTAAAAATTATATAATTAATAACAGGCATTGATTTCATGATATAAAAAAATTTTACTCTTCCAGAATTGGTTGCTTTCAAAGGTTGAAGACATAGAAGAAGCATAAAGATATCTATTATGGAGTATCATATAATAATAATAAAGAAAAATGGTAAGTAACCAAAACATTCAACAGACTGACAATGAATAAATACATTATGGTATTCACTTTTCGTGGAATATTCTGTAACCATGAAATATAGTGTTTAAAGAAGAATTTCTAATGATGTGATGTTTTTAAAATAAATATTTTCTTGGTAATATTAAATCTTAAAAACATTTTGATGGATTTCCATTGCCTTTGCAGTACATATATAAACAGTTTCATTTTTGGAAATGAGATCATATATCACACTATATGACAGCTTGCTTTTCTATGTGTTTAATATTACTATTTTTTCAATCCATTGAATACTCCTATACAATATGACTTTAAAAGGTTCTAGCATATTACATTTTTCAGATGTTTCATACTTAATTTAGCTAATTTTCTATTATTAGACATTCAGAGTCTCCCTTTTAAAAATAATGCTTTAAATGTACATCTCTCAGGCTTTCTTCCTCTCTCCCTCTCTGAATGCCCCCTCCATTTTTCTTTTCTCTCTATTTCTTTAAGTTAAATTCTAAGACACTGAATTTCTATATCAAGAAGTATGTAGGGTCAGGTGTGGTGGCTTATAATCCCAGCACTTTGGGAGACTGAGGCAGGATGATGGCTTGAGGCCAGGAGTTTAAGACCAGCTTGGACAACATAGCAAGACCTTTCTCTACAAAAAAAAATTTTTTTTAATTAGCCAAGAATGGCGGCATGTGCCTAAAACCCCAGATACTCAGGAGACTGAGGTGGGAGGATGACTTGAGCACAGGAGTTTGAGGCTGCAGAGAGCAATGCTCACACCACTGTACTCTAGCCTGAGCAACAGAATGAGACCCTGTCCCAAGAACAAAACAAAACAAAGCAAAAGGAAATATGTACATTTTATGTCCATTGGTTAGTTCCATTTCTTGGATTCAAATATTCCTAAACACTTGTTTTCACTTTTAGTTAGCAATGCCCAGCTTCCTGTGCCTAGAGAATGAAGACATCAATCCCAGCGTTTAACATATGCTCAACTAATGCTGTTTGGCAAGAGAGCAGTCTCCTTAAGCTTTGCTTCCATTTCCCTTACTTTGTTTATCACAGAATCACTGTGTGCTTGAATCGGAACCCCCATAGTTATTTCCATTTTCCCTGCTGTCCAAGAGCAGTGTGGCTTCTCCATTTGGCCTGTCTATACACCTTCAGAATTTCTATGTAGTGCTCAGTTCTACCAACAAGAGTTTAATGCTTAACTCATAATACTTGCTTTTTCACCAAAGGGGAGCAATCAGTCCAGTCATATCTGTTTCCCCTATAGTTGTGAATTATCTAGAGAACAGCTCTACAAGTTCTTTAAATCCTTGAAGAGTTGTACTACATCACATAAGGTGTTTCAAATGTGTATGCTAACCACCTCTACATCTTGCCAGCAGTGAGAGATACAAAAATAGTTTTACATCAACAACTTGGCAAATGAGATATTTAAGTTGATAGTCTTTGAGCTGTTTTAGGTAAAGGAGGAGGCACATTCTGGTCTCTTCTGAAGACATCATGGGGTAATACCATCTTTGTGATACAAAACTATTCCAAAGAAGTAAGTTAGATGTATAAACATCTTTAGAGTAGGAGCCAGTTCCAGTATTTTTTAGCATTCCACTTGGCCAATGAGACACAAAGCAGATGCTTGTCCCATACCTGTCAAATGGTATTACTAAATAAGCCTGAAAGATGGTCACAATAAATGCCTGTGTCTAATGGCAAGTCTTACTCAGTCCAGCAGATCTTGTCCAGCAGCTGCTTCATTGTCATGTGGTCCCACTTTTCTGCAAGGGGTGCCTTCCAGGGGGCATCACTGGGAATCTACATTCAAATGTTAAATAACTGTTCAAATAATATTGAAAGCTCTAACTTATTTTTTTAATTACATTTTCCAAAGTTCCCCAGTAGTTACTTTCACTGCATCATCAATACTGTCTGTATTGTTTTCCTATTATAAATACACTCAAGTCATGTTTTATTTGTGGTAACACTTGCAGCACAATAAATAGAGGGATGCTGTAACTGGTTTATTTCCAAATGTGGTTTACTAAGTTACTAACTTCTAGAGAACATTACTAAATTCAACTATTTAACAAGGATCAGACAGCTTACCAAATCAAGTCTAAATTGGAGTTTTCAGTTAAACTGTGTGTATGTTTACTTATGAGCTGTTTGGACATGGTGGTGACTCAAAGGCCCAGATGTGTAACTTTGCTATGTCCTGAGGATTTTCTAAATTAGAAACATCATTCCAGGAGGGCTGAGTGATACATTTTTTTTCTGCCCACTCATCAGTAGTATACAAATAGCAATCTCTTTGGTATCTAATTATTTTAGAGGCTAGAAATAAGTTCATTCATTTCACAAATCATTACTAATTATTACTATGTGCTCATAATATGCTAGACAGTGGTGAAAGACACATTGTGCCTTCTTTCTTTTAAGGACTAAACTTAATATGAAAAATAGGAATTTAGTCAGAGAAGCTTCAGGAAGCTTTACCTCTTGCCCCATGTCATCCATCGTCCTCCAAAGGTTGTTATGATCTAGGTAAGCGATTGGATTCCATATAGGTGGGAATGGGCCCTTGAAGGCGTATGACTTGCCCTGTGAGAAACAAGATATTTTAAAGGGAAGTATTTATTACAATGTAAAAGTAGTTAATTTGCCAATTGGTAAATGTCTACAAGCAAAATCATGTTAGTTATCAATATGTGACATATACTCAATTCTTTTAGCTCCTTGTGTCCTCAAACTCCACTTAATTTCTTAGCAGAGATTTCCAGCAACATCCTCTGTTAGCTAAATAAATTCAGTGCCATACCAAGCACAGTAAAGAGGCTTCAGTCTGAAATTGGAACATTTACCATGTAAAATATAAATGCCAGTACAGAAGTGAGGTTACCTAAATCTCATTTGACACCAGTAATATCAGGAGCCCCAGTTTGCCTTGATGATCAGAAAATTATAACTGTACACGTTATACAAGTTAGAAGGGGATGAAAAACCAATCGTCGAGATGCAACCAACTGTAGGAAGAGCCACAAAACAAGACCCTGCAAGCTTTTCCAAGAACTCAGATGTGGTAGGTCAACACTGGAGTTCCCAGAGATCAGCAAAGTCAAAGCAGAAAGATGAGATGACTTCAAACCTCTCTTCCAGGCATGTTTACCCCACCTGGTTCTCCCCACAGGGACACCTTGACATAGAGATAAAGGGAACACTTCTTTCCAAGGATTAAAAATAAGGCAGCCCACAAATAATATCTGAGAGACTTAACTTGTTGATGGCAGTTAAGGGACACACACAAAACACACTTTAGGTCAAGTTGACATCCTGAGTCAGAAGCCAGGCTATGCATTCTGACAGCATCTTTCAATAGGATTGAAATTAACTCAAGGTTCTCAGTCAACTAAAATCTCACAATAACTCTGAGTCATTCAACAAAGTTGCATCTTGTTTTGATGTTCTAGACAGGAAAAACTAGGTTTCAAAAACGAGAAGAGAATTAGCAATGAGATCCGGAACCTCAATGTGACTCTTGACCAAATGGACTTAATCGATACCGACAGAACACTCCACCCAAAGACCACAGAATACATATTCTACTCATCACCGCATGGAAAGTATTTTAAGATCGACCAAATACTTGGCCATAAATCAAGCATAAGCAAATTTAAAAGGACAGAAATTTTACCATGCACCTTCTCGGACCTCAGTGAAATAAAAATAAACATTAACACCAACAAGGTTCCCCCCAAACCCACAAAGACATGGACACTAAACAGCATGATGCTCAACAACTCCTGGGTCAATGATGAAATCAAAACAGAGATCAAAAGATACCTGGAAACAAATGAAAATGAAGAAACATCTTACCAAAATCTCTGGGATGCCATGAAAGCT